>SJYX01016588.1:154703-168932 GCA_006410675.1 Oreotragus oreotragus | reverse complement strand
AAACTCTCTTTTTGTACCAAATTCCTGTTTGCAATTCATAGCTGTCAGATCTTTCATTTAAGTACACACATATTAAATTTATTGACTGTGTCCTGCAGAGTTAATGATGGGTAACTCATTAAATGCCACAGGGAGCCTATCTTTCATAAGGAAAATTTGTGTGTGTGTGTGTGTGGTTTTGTTTTTTTGTTTATTTGTTTTCAGAGGATGAGTTGTTTTTTGGGAGGAAGGATTGGGGTAAACTGAAAAGTTAAAAGAAAAAATAGTTCTGTAGCTGAAAAATCTCTGTTTCAGAGCAGCAGGAATTTTAATCAAGACACACACACACAGTCATCAAATTTCAGTGATGTAAATAGTAAGATTGGCTTCTAGAATCAATATATCTACACTGGAATTTGGCCATAATTCAAATTGCTTTATATGTTCCTAGGAAACAAGACTACAAACTACAGAAAGCATAAAAAGTGAGGTTTAAGCTGAAGATATAATGGCCTCCATTTTATCTCTCTGAGGGTTGTGAGCAATGTTAATACATTTTCTCTGAAATAACATGCATTAGGAAAATATTTGGAGATAATATTGATTTTAGGTAACCAACACCTAAGTCAATAATTTGAAAAACGGGATCACAATGGCACGTAGCATATAATCACATACCGAGCAGTACAGACAGGAATTGCTTTGGTTGCTCTCACGGCGGCAGAACAGGATATGCCGCTATCCTAGAATAGGCCCACTTTACTCACTGGTCGCTCTGTGCACTTAAGGTGACCACTCAGTCTGGACGTGCTCTGGGCAGTGGGCAAGTTGTACTAGAGAGAGTGACAGCAGGTGGATGGAGGTCGGGTGGGATGGCCTAGTAGTGGATGAAGGATCTGCTGCCAGTAGGTGAGGGGGTCCAGGAGCCCTGGAACTCTACCATCAGGAGGGCTTTTCCTACCACACTTAAAAGCCAAATAGAGCAGGGAGGGGGAAGGAAAGTGACTATAAAAACAAACAGAGGAAACTGGTCACAAAGAAAGTTCTCTTTATTGAAGAGAAGATGTTCCCAACCAGGCAGGTGGTTTAACACATTTTTCAGGAACCTTTGTACATGTGAACCATACTGAGATTTATAAACATTGTCTGGTCCCCACAGAAGCTTACCATCAGGTGATTTCTTGGTGTCTTTGAATCTGAATGGTGTTAGTTATTTAAAAATACAGATTACTGGGTTCTCTCCCATCTGCCTCTCTAGGAATCTCTATGGGGTCAGGCTCTGGAATCTGAATGATAGTGAGTTTCTCAAGGGATACTTCAGTTCAGTTCAGTTCAGTTGCTCAGTCGTGTCCGACTCTTTGCAGCCCCATGAATCGCAGCACGCCAGGCCTCCCTGTCCATCACCATCTCCCAGAGTTCACTCAGACTCACATCCATCGAGTCCGTGATGCCATCCAGCCATCTCATCCTCTGTCGTCCCCTTCTCCTCCTGCCCCCAATCCCTCCCAGCATCAGAGTCTTTTCCAATGAGTCAACTCTTCTCATGAGGTGGCCAAAGTACTGGAGTTTCAGCTTTAGCATCATTCCTTCCAAAGGAATCCCAGGGCTGATCTCCTTCAGAATGGACTGGTTGGATCTCCTTGCAGTCCAAGGGACTCTCAAGAGTCTTCTCCAACACCACAGTTCAAAAGCATCAATTCTTTGGCACTCAGCCTTCTTCACAGTCCAACTCTCACATCCATACATGACCACAGGAAAAACCATAGCCTTGGCTAGATGGACCTTAGTTGGCAAGGTAATGTCTCTGCTTTTGAATATACTATCCAGGTTGGTCATAACTTTTCTTCCAAGGAGTAAGCGTCTTTTAATTTAAGTGCCCTAAAGTTTGAGAAAAGTATCTCTGGGTCATTTTCAAATAGAAGAAAAAAAAAAACAAACAGTTGTTTGTTCCATATAGGTTTTGCATTGTCCTTACCTACTCCTGCATCTATAAAGCTATCTCTCATAGTATTGTGCTTTATTTTCCCCCTGAGCAAAAACTTTAACTTTGCCTACGATTATATCCTCCAGTTTCTTCCTGTCAACCACAAATGACTTTTGCAGTGGAAATGTAAAAGATTGTATACAGCCAGAAATGAGTTAGAAGTCATTCACACAAGATGCCAGAATAGCATGAAGTCACAGTCATTTCTTGCTGTGCTCCAGATCACCCTGGAGCTCAAGGACTTATGAGTCAACCTGGCAGTGGACTCCCTGGCATCAGTCACGTGTCCTCTCAGGGCTTCAGTGGAGGTTGATCGGTCTAGGGCAGTTATTTTCAACATGCATCACTGGACCAGCATCATCACTATCATCACTGGGAAAGCTGTTAGAAATAAAAGTTTAGTCATTCAGTCATGTACAACTCTTTTGCAACCCTATGGACTATAGCCCACCAGGCTCCTCTGTCCATGGAATTTTCCAGGCAAGAATACTGGAGTGGGTTGCCNCTGGACCAGCATCATCACTATCATCACTGGGAAAGCTGTTAGAAATAAAAGTTTAGTCATTCAGTCATGTACAACTCTTTTGCAACCCTATGGACTATAGCCCACCAGGCTCCTCTGTCCATGGAATTTTCCAGGCAAGAATACTGGAGTGGGTTGCCATTTCCTCCTCCAGGGGATCTTCCTGACCCAAGGGTCGAACCCAGGTCTCCTGCACTGCAGGTGGATTTTTTCCCACTGAGTAACCAAAGAAGTCCTGATCCCAGAGCTGCTGAATCAAAAATTCTAAGCATGGGGCCCAGAAATCTGATTTAATAAGTCCTCCAAGTGGTTCTAACACACACTCATGCTTAGGAACTCTGGTTTAGGGAGGATTAGATGGGGAGCTCATTGCCATTCCAAGTGGTTTCATCCTCCTATGGGCTAGCCTGAGCTTTCTCAGATGATGACACTACCTTTCAATAGGGTAAAATCAGACATTGAAAGGCCTCTTGTGGCCTAGGGCCAGAAGCTGTTGGTTAAATGATTTAAATCTATTGGTTAAAGTAAATCACAAGGCCAGCCCAAATGAAAGGGGAAGAAAAATAGATTCTACTTCCTGTTGAGAAGAATGACAAAGCCACATAGCAAAAAGGCATGGGTACAGAAATGGGAACAAATGTTTTGGCATCTTGGCAATCTACTGCACTAAGGAATAACATACTACTACTACTAAGTCGCTTCAGTCGTGTCCGACTCTGTGCCACCCCATAGACGGCAGCCCACCAGGCTCCCCCGTCCCTGGGATTCTCCAGGCAAGAACACGTGACCTCAGTGTCTTATTCTCCCAAAATTTCCCAACGTGGTCCTCAAGGATTTTTATCTTCTATGCAAAATACAGTGCTGATTGTGTGTTTCCTTGGGCTGCCATGACAAATAATACAAACTTGGGTGGCCTAAAACAACAGAAATTTTGCTTAGACAGTTCTAGAGTCTGGAAGTTCAAAATCAATGTGTCAGTAAGACCATTCTCACTCTTAAGCCTCTGGAGGGGGGGGGTGGGGAATCCATTCTTTGCCTCTTCCTTGTTCCTGGTGGTTGGCAAACAATTATGAGTTTTTGCTGGCTTGCACCCCTCCAGTCTTTGCCTCTGTTGTCACATGGGGTACTCCTGGTGTCTTCACATCATCTTGGAGGACACCAGTCACACTGGATTAAGGATCCAGGCTAAATCAGTATGACCATATCTTAATTAAAATAATTACATCTGCGGTGATCTTATTTCCCAATGTAGTCACAGTTGAGATGCTGGGGATGAGGACTTTAACATTTCTTTTGGGGAGGAGACAATTCAACTCAAGAGTCTCACCTAGGTTTCAGCTATATTTTATGATATATAGAATCAAGGAGTAACTGTACTGGGAGGAAGGGTGGATTCCAAAGGGTTTAATTACCTTTTAATTCACTGCCTGATTGTGTATAGTTGACCCTCTTGTGTGAATAGATAAATAAATGTTTCATTGTTTAGTGATGGACGGACATGAAGCCCAGGAGGAAATGCCAACATAGAATGTGATGCTTATGATGGAAAAGCCACAGAAGATGGTGTCTTCCTGAGCTGTGTATTATAAAGTATCCTATTACACAGCATGGAAATCAATGGTATCATTTAGTGTTAATAATACCAGAAGCACATTTACAGTATCATGTAATAGCTTAGAAATATTGGTAGCTGCAACAGGATGTATGTAGCTTCAATTGTGTAAAGTTAAGATTTTACGTCATATTCCCTGGAACTCACCAGGACACTTTTATGCTTTCTTATGTAATAAGCCTTTGGGTTTTAGAACATGTACATCTGTCTATATGTATGATTATATAGAGCTGCATCAATATATTCATTCATCATTTATTCATCCATCCATGACCCATTCTTTCATTCAAAAAATGTGGCCTGAGTGCCTAGTGGGAGACTTGGGAATCAGAAATAATGAAATAATGAAACAAGTTTTCTGTCCTGAACTCATGGGGCTGATATTCAAGAGGGGTACATAAAATTAAAAAAAATATATGCAACATAAAACACAATTTCAGACAATAAAATGTGCTATGAAGAAATACATGTGTAACTCGGGAATGGAATTAATACTTGTTCAAATAACTAAGTATCATGTGAAAGTATATTTTACAAAGGTTTGTTTTTACCATAGTAGCATCCAAATATGTAGTCTACCATCACCATCAATGACATAGTCATTTCTCAGTGACTCTTTACAAATTATTGGAAATATTTTCCAGTTGATGCTGTGTGTATGTGTGCTTAGTTGCAAAGCTGTGTCTGACTTGTTGAGACCCCATGGACTGTAGCCCACGAGGCTCCTCTGTCCATAACATTTCCCAGGCAAGAATACTGGAATGGGTTGTCATTTCCTTCTCCAGGGGATCTTCCTGACCCAGGGATNTTGCAAAGCTGTGTCTGACTTGTTGAGACCCCATGGACTGTAGCCCACGAGGCTCCTCTGTCCATAACATTTCCCAGGCAAGAATACTGGAATGGGTTGTCATTTCCTTCTCCAGGGGATCTTCCTGACCCAGGGATCGAACCCACGTCTCCTGCACTGTAGGCAGGTTCTTCACCACTGAGCCACCAGGAAAGCCCAGTTGAAGCTAATCAATTTCAATAATCAAGCTTGCTGTGAGTGTGTATATGCTATGAATATAAAGAGCATGGATTTTGGATTCTGAGAAACATGGGTTTGAACTGAGCCTTGGCAGCGTGGTTATTTACTCTCTGAGTTTAGTAATGCCCTCATTAAAAGAAGATAATAATGCTAAGTTCTTAGGTTGTTCTAATGCTTGTGACATACGTGACACTGTTAACCATGTTATTCGGCATAATACATATTTTTACTTGTTTATTTTATCATTTCATTCAAGCAATTGGATCTTTTTTTAAGGTATTTTAAAATGGCCACTTTAAGAAATGGACTTACCAGGACAGATCAATATCTTCCTCTCTTAAATGATGTCAAACACCTGTGCACAATGGGAGTCCAACAATGAGAACATCATCTTGCTGGATAAACATATTATTGGAATTCCCTGGCAGTCCAGTGGTTAAGGCTCTGTGTTTCCAATGCAGGGAACACAAGTTCAATCCCTGATCTGGGAACTAAGATCCCACATCTCATGGCACAGAAAAAAAAATAATAATTGTCATTCCTCCCACATGAAGAAAACAACCACAGTTGATTTTTACATCTTCAAAAATGTGTGACTTCTCCATCATGCATTATATAACAAATACAATAAAAAGGCAAAAAACATTTACATTAAAATCTGATTCATGCTTTCACATAATATTTATGGTTTTGTGTGTTGATGGGTACATCCAAGTTTTGTGAATCCTTTAAAAAGCACTTTAAACAGTACCTTGCATTCAGTTCAGTTCAGTTTAGTCACTCAGTCATGTCCAACTCTTTGTGACCCCATGAATTGCAGCATGCCAGGCCTCCCTGTCCATCACCAACTCCCAGAGTTCACTCAAACTCACGTCCATTGAGTCAGTGATGCCATCCAGCCATCTCATCCTCTCTTGTCCCCTTCTCCTGCCTCCAATCCCTCTCAGCATCAGTCTTTTCCAATGAGTCAACTCTTTGCATGAGGTGGCCAAAATTTCAGCTTTAGCATCATTCCGTCCAAAGAAATCCCAGGACTGATCTCCTTTAGGTTGGATCTCCTTGCAGTCCAAGGGACTCTCAAGAGTCTTCTCCAACACCACAGTTCAAAAGCATCAATTCTTCAGCACTCAGCTTTCTTCACATCCATGCATGACTGCTGGAAAAACTATAGCCTTGACTAGACGGACCTCTGTTGGCAAAGTAATGTCTCTACTTTTGAATATGCTATCTAGGTTGGTCATAACTTTCCTTCCAAGGAGTAAGCGTCTTTTAATTTCATGACTGCAGTCACCATCTGCAGTGATTTTGGAGCTCCCCAAAATAAAGTCTGATGCTGTTTCCACTGTTTTCCCATCTATTTCTCATGAAGTGATGGGACCAGATGCCATGATCTTTGTTTTCTGAATGTTGAGCTTTAAGCCAACTTTTTCACTCTCCTGTTTCACTTTCATCAAGAGGCTTTTTAGTTTCTTGAACTGCATTTTTATCTTCTTAATTTGGGCATAATAATCTTGATTATATCTGCTACCCAGACTGCTGGACAAGGTTCCCTAAGACCATGCTTGTAAACTTCATAGGTCATCCAAACCAATGACAGAAATAAGATTGGTAAGGAAAAAACTTGATTTTGTCAGTAGGATCCATCTCCAAGTGTAATAACTATCTTGCAAATGATAACATTGTTAGAAAAAAAGTAACGTGTATATTTACCACATATGAAGCAGCTCACTCCATGCTTAGAGCAGTTCGATGAATTAGGAAATGTTATCAGCATTTTACAGATGAGGTGTCTGAAACCCTGGGAAATTATTATATAACGTATCCAAATAAATCGGTCAAAAGTGGGAAAGCAGAAATCTGAATCTGTTCTTCTTCTTCTGGCGTCTCTGTGCTTCATCATCCTGCTGCAGAGACCACCTGAAGCAGAATGCATGGGGCTGAGCGATTTGTGTCATTTGCTGTAGAGCTAGACATGGAAAGTTCTCTCTCTCTCTCTTTTTTTTTTTTTTTTTAATGTCAGAAGGTAGTGTCTCACTGGTAAAATATCCCTCCGTTAAATGAGCCATTGTCTTCTAGAGTTATCCCTCATAAATGGCGTGACCTGCCCAGAAACCTTACCATGTGAACTTGATATTGCCGAGGTTTCAGTCCCTGACCAGAAAGGAAACATTTATTTGAGACATGGAGCCTGGGGCTCTGATCGCTCAGACCTCTCCAGAATGCCCAGCTCGAAGTCCTTGCTAACCATTGAACCGAACATTGAAGTGACAGAAGGTTGCACAGAAGGTAAATATTCTTTGAGATGTAAGCCTGAGTTAGGAAGGAGCAGGTAGGACTGATTGTGAGTGCATGCCCACATATGAGAGTCTCATGATCGCTGTCCAACAGAGCAGTGTTGGCAGGGACTCTGACTTACAAAAAGAAGAGGACACCCTTCAGGGCAGAAACTTCCCTGGCCCCTGGGCTTTCTTCTACACTCAGAGACGGAACGACTCTCCCTGTCACCCTCAGTGTGTTCACTTACAGCTTTACACCCTTAGGCCGTATTTCTCCCCCTTCCTGTAAGTGACACCTCAGTCCTCTCGCCAGCCTCCTCTCCTGGGTGATCTGGGAACAGAGGCTCCACTTTTCTCGCCTTCAAAGGGGCAGTCACACTGACTGCACTCGATGCATTCGTAACATGACAGTGTAAAGTACAGGGTCATTCTAATGGGACTTGAACTTGAAGTCCACTTATTTTGTAGACTAGTATCTCTCTGTCAGCTGGCTCCGGTTTGGGGTGTTTGCTCTTCAGGACTCATTAGGAACAGTGGCATATGAAGGAAAGAGAATGATTTTGACCTTGTTGTTGCTTCTCAAACACACACTTAGTTTGGGAAAATATTGTGACATATTTATCTTAGATTTTTAAGAATATTTTCATAGTTCATGCCAAAATACAGAAACTATGTTGGCCCTACATGTGGAACCCCACGGTAGAGCTGCCAGAGACTTTAGGATTTTAATAACATTCTCTTTACAGATGTGTAAACTGAGGCTTGGCGAGGTCATAAACCAAGGTCGCCTGATTAAATAATGGTAGTCGTTTAAATATTCTCTAAGAACCAAAGATGTGGCTATATCAACTAAACTCATTTGTTCTACATTTTAACTTACTTCTGTTTCTCTGTTCTATTATATTCCACCTTATTCTTCAGTCCTTCCAGTTAAAGAGAGGAGAGGAAAAGAAAGAAACAAGGATAAGAGGAAAAATACATTCCTTACATTACATTACATTCCTTATATTGCAATACATTCCTTACTTACATTTGATGTAAGTTATCTTAACACCAAATCAAAAACCCACATTTAATTCCTCAGGGCACTTTCCAGAGCAAATCACAGAACTTTCCCCTAAATAATTATTAAGCAGGTTCAAGGAATATGGACTGTGGTCATTTGTTGATTCCTGGTTTTTATTCCTAGACTTATCACTCCCCAGAATGAGAGGTTTGAGAGAAGAGCTACATTTGTAAAATGACTAGAATAAATTTTAGCCACCTAAGGGATTTGGTGACTGTTTAATACCATAAAGAACTCTGAGATAGTCAGATGAAAGGTAGTTTAGAAGGCAGACATGATTACTGGATTAGAATTTCAGAGAGTGAGAAAGGAATCTTTTGTGTTGACAGTTTTTTTTTTTTCTTATTCATTTTTGCAGTCCTATAGCAGTTAAATTTTTTTCCTTACCAATTTCTTCAATTTCAGATCCTGTCCTTGACTTGGTATGGCTCTCACGAGGAGGACTATGTGTTGGTATAAACTGCCTAGCTCCCTTTTGGATGTTTTTCCAATATGCATTTTAGCCTCTTCAAATTCACAAGGCTAATTTTCCTCATTTCCCGTGGTTGTGATGTTTATAAAGTAAAATACAATTACCTCGGGATAGTGTTCTGTAACTCAGTATTTATTATATGTCACAGAGGCACACATAGGCACACACACATACACACACGCGCGCATATGCTTTCCTGTATTGAATTGCTCAGAGACCAGACCAATTTTGTTTCATTCTCCAAAGGTTGCCATCATATCATTAATCTCTCTCAGCCCTTAAAGATGGCCTTTTGCCATATTCTGTCAGAAAACAAGATATAGACCATTTACTTTAAATACCTAAAAATAAAAATGCTGAATCAAATGGACACACACACCAGCTCATGTGTTTTGCAATTATCAGAAATCTCCATGCATTGTGGGTGGGGAGGAGCAGTTGAATTTGCAGTTTATTGAGAGTGAAATGTTTTACTACATTAGTTGTAAAATGTTCTTTGCTATTAAAATAAGTAGTGCTAACTAATAATCCTGCAGAATTGTAGAACAGCCTTTGAATATACAAGAATAGGTTGTTAATCCTTTGTAGTAGAATTCTGCTTTTCCTCTCTCTCCCTTCTTTCCTGCATTCCTTTCTTTTCAAAAATGCTTATCACAATGGGAACAGTTCTAGGGTCTATGTTTATAGTCGTACTTCCTTTCAGCTAGTCAGAATAGAGTAATCTTATGGCTTCTACCAAGAAATGAATATCAACATATCTTTAGTGTGCAAAGATTGGGGTAACACCAATCCAAAATCTGGAAGCTTTGTTTTATTTCACATAGAAGGCAATTTCCCCATGAACCATTATAAGCATCGTATCTAGTACACTTGAACTTTGCAAGGCTTATGAGAATGTCCTTAAAGAAAGCATATTGGCTCCAAAATGAAAATAAAATTACAAAATCTGAATTTATCAAGTTTAATTAAATGTCTACCAAATACTGAACCAATCATTACATTGGTTAACCAGTATATTTTACAATTATATGCAGTTATATAGAAATTCGGACAAGGCAATGGCACCCCACTTCAGTACTCTTGCCTGGAAAGTCCCATGGACGGAGGAGCCTGGTGGGCTGCAGTCCATGGGTTCGCTGAGTTGGACACGACTGAGCGACTTCACTTTCACTTTTCACTTTAATGCATTGGAGAAGGAAGTGGCAACCCACTCCAGTGTTCTTGCCTGGAGAATCCCAGGGACAGGGGAGCCTGGTGGGCCGCCGTCTCTGGGGTCGCACAGAGTCGGACACGACTGAAGCGACTTAGCAGCAGCAGCAGCATATAGAAATTAGATATTTATATAAAAATAACTTAACTTTAGATTTCTACACATCATAATAATGTCAAATAAGATTTGATGTATTTGTATAATGTATGAACTAGCTACTAGTTGCAGGATTGAAATTATTGTATCATATGTGGTAACTTTGTGATGCGTTAGCTGTTTTTACAGCGTGAATTCATTTCCTCCTGCTTTCTCTCTCAGCTAAAAAGTTGCTGCGCGCCGACTTTTGTTCCATTATACCTTGGTGCATTCATGGACTCCTCCTTCCAAACTATTGCCAGGTGTTAGCATCTTCCCTGAGTAATTTCAGGCATTTTCCTTTGAATGAAAATGGCTCACTTGGAAGGTTGTGAAAGGCATATCCATGTGGAATTGAGAGGATTTTGTGTTGTGATGTGGTGGGAAGGCTTGCCAGAAATTGCCCGTTTCAGGCTGATGACGCAAAACTAGACATCTGTTAAATTAACATCTACCTAACGTTTTGCCTTCAGTCAAATGCTTTTTTTTTTTTTAAATTAAATCTCTCCCACTCTCTCCTGCTTTCTTTTTTTTTCCACTGTCAAAACAATCTGTCACAAGATATTTAATTTCTGTGTAATGGGTTACTTAAAGAAACCGGCATATGGTGCGGTGAAAGTACCTAGCTGCGAGTTTCAGGCAAGGGTGCGTACTGCTTCTTCACTCTCCTCCTGGACCATACTGTGCCCAGCTGGGTTTTTACTATGCTGCAGGATCCCCTTGGCTTTGTTGTGCATTATTGCCGGGGTCTCTCACAACTCTTGCCTTTTAGGATCAAAATATGAGTGTCTGCATTTTCGTTCCACCGCAGAGTCAGAAGTCACTTTCCGTTTTGGTTAAGTGGCAGTCCATTTCTGTTAGTTTCAGTGAGAGGGAGTCACTTCATTGTACTCAATGCTCTGCGCATCCTTGCTTGCGTCCAAGCGCTGGGGAATGGCACCAAGCTGCTCTGTAGCCTGGCAGTTTCCTCTCAAGAGGTTGATCTCTGACTCAGTGACAGCATTTGGGACCCCATGCCGAACGAGTGCAGCCCTGATGGTCTGAGTAATTTCTACATGATGAAAATAACCCCTGATACTTTGGATTCACCCTCTTGTTGGGGGAGAACATTTTAAAGCCACTATCACCATGGACTTTCCAGGTGGCACTGGTGGTAAAGAACATGCGGGCATCACCATGGAAAGCAAAGATTAAGCAAGATCCTGATGGTCTATGAAAATCTTCTGAACCATCCAGGACATATATAATCAATGGTTATGTGGGTATCTCCTTGTACAGTAATGTATGCATATTTATATGTGCTAAAGGGTGAAGCGCTTGCTATTAAGAACAGCATATAATGTTTACTTTGTGCCAGGCACTTTTCTGTGCTCTGGAAATGATACAGTGACCAAGGAATGCAAGATTTCTGCTCTTAGCACATTCCCATTCCCATGAGAAGAGACCCAATAAACACATAAGCAATAAGCAACCTAATGTTTTGATTATTTTATCTATCCATTTCTCTGTCAGCAAGAAACATATATATATATTTATTTTCTAATAAACTAATAAATTGGTAAGCAAAGTAAAAGTTTACAGATTATTTTGTCTAAATATAACATTAAATATTTCTTTGTGAAGATATAGATATGAACAATATCTTTGTAAAAATAAAACTTTTGATATTTTTTTCACCTCTCTTTCTCTCTCTCTTCTATCTACCTACCTTATCAAGGGTGGGTCATTAATTTTGTATAATTTAAGTGGCTACACAAACCTGCTTCATTGTGTACTTTCTTTGAGAGACAGGTATTCATTTGTTTGAAGTATGAGAGGTCCCAGTTTGCTGTTTGTTGGGAATGCTAACAGCAACTTGTAGGAGTTATTTAAAAAGTGAAGGCTTTCAAGGAGGGGTGACCTCTAGGCCATTGGTGAGAGAACAGCAGGATAGGGTTTACCTCCTTCAAGCAAAGACAGAAGGTACCAACTCTTTGGTGAGTACTCTTTAATTGCTCATTCACTGAACAGCTATGTTGGGGGCTTTCTGGGGAGAAAAAGTATGACACAATACCTTCAATAAATCACTTTAGTCTATTACTTATTAATCAAAATTCTTAAGTACCCTAAAAAGTATCTCTGGGCTGCTGTCAATGCAAAGTGACCATAAATGAATGTGCTAGACAAGGTGGCAAGAAAACCTTGGTCCACTTGTAGTGAACAGTCAGGGATAGCTGTGTTATTAATCATAACTCCCTGAAGTTCTAAACTTCAAGCAGCACATATATCCCTACATTAGAAGAGAATACAGTTCCTTTCGGTTCATCAGGAAATTTCCACTGTCACATTTAGCATTATTTTTGAGAGTTGCAATTCTTTCACATGATTTTTATTTTAATTTTCTGGAGCCTCCAATATTAGTCTCTGATTTTTGAAGCACTAGTTAGGAAGCTGCCCTATTTAGCTAAAGTTGATTGCTACTGAGATGATACAACCAAAGAGGGACCCTATCTCTTTAACCCCCACAAAATCAGAGGGCCACAGTAGCATTGCCCAGCCACATTGACATCACAGCTTGTAATGCCTATTAGTGTTGGAGGAATTTGCTGCTTTGGGCTTGCAAGATGACTGTCATATTCCATAAATAGTCGTTGTACAGAAGACTGAGATTTCTTCTCTTGCTGTCATCAGGGAGATCAAAAGTGATAGGAAAATAGGAGAATTACATTCTCAAGCATCCTAACAGCATAGCCTCTTATGTCATGATATTCATTCATTTGACAAATACTTAGAAAACACCTACTAGTTGCCAAGCCCTGTGATAGGTGATGGTGTGCAATGGGAAGTTAATAATAAATGAATGAATGAATAAATAAATGAGAGAGACTTCCTGCTCCATGGAACAGAATTCTAATTTAGTAGAGAAACAAGACATTATTCAAATAGGCAACAAATTAAAAATGTAATTGAAGGCTAAGGAAAAATACTTTGAAGGACAGAAACATGATTTCACAGAACACATACGAGAGCAAGAGGGCCAAGTTTAATGAGATCAAAGATTTTTCTGAGGCGAAAGGAAAGAGAGTGAACTGCGTGATGTGCAGGGAAGGCTATTTCAGACAACGCAAAACAGTACTCGTTCCCACATACTGGCCCAACGGTGGCAGGGAACCCATGGTCCCCATGAGCTGACAGCAGGCTGTCGTGGCAGGAGCTTGGGGCTAAGGGGAGAGTGGCATGAACTGGACTGGAGAGGCATGCATGAGGCACAGCAACTGATACCATGTCAGTAAATAATCCTGAGTCTTTTCCAAAAGCTGATTCTGAATAGCAGAAGAGTGTGGAACCACTCTGAGGTCATTGACCCTCATGGAGCATGCAGACCCTGTGCCCAGTTTGGGGCTGAGCAGCGAGAGAAGGAGATGGGAACTAGGGAAAATGAAACCTTTAGGAAATGTTCAAGGGATCATGGACATCAGATGTGATGAGGAAAAGATTGGGGGTGGGGACTGGATAGGCTTTCAGGATCAGCATGCTTTCTGCACAGCTGAACAGTCCCTGGCTAATTTCCCTTTCTAATGAGACCAGCACAAAATCCATCCATTTAGGCTATTCAGCTTTTAGGTAAATGTACCAAGCTGTCGGGGTAGCGGGGAAAGAGGGGTTGACATTGATGGATGGAGTTAAATACCAGAGTCTCCCCCCTTCACACAGACTTTTCTAAAGCACTATTGTGACAGAAAGGCCTGGAAGATTCCAGGTGGGCACGGCACGCTGGATAGAGCCCAAGTGTCTCGCTCAGAGGGGGAGGAAGAGGGCTGGATGGGGTGTCCCTCTGTCAGAATGGAAGGGTCCTGTTCAGATCTGGCAACAGCCTTGCACGTTGTGGAACACATTCCTCCAGCCAGGTCCAGTGGGACAGATGGCTTTCCTCTGACGCATTTTTGTGTTTTTTTTTTTTTTTTT
>SJYX01016588.1:103784-151588 GCA_006410675.1 Oreotragus oreotragus | reverse complement strand
TTTGGAAGGAATGATGCTAAAGCTGAAACTCCAGTACTTTGGCCACCTGATGCGAAGAGTTGACTCATTGGAAAAGACTCTGATGCTGGGAGGGATTGGGGGCAGGAGGAGAAGGGGACGACCGAGGATGAGATGGCTGGATGGCATCATGGACTCGATGGACTTGAGTCTGAGTGAACTCCGGGAGATGGTGATGGACAGGGAGGCCTGGCGTGCTGCGATTCATGGGGTCGCAAAGAGTCGGACACGACTGAGCAACTGAACTGAACTGAACTGAACTGAACTGAATGGCAAGGGAGGTGGTGGGTTACAGGACTGTTACCAGGGTGGATGTAATGTTCACAGTTACATTCAGAACCAAGGATACTTACTGCAGACAAAAGGCACTTAGAAGGCCTAGAATCCTCATAACAATTCTAGGACACATATATTATCATTTTTTGCATTTTACAGATCAGGACTGAGGCATGGAGAGGTAAAATAATTTGCCCAAGCTGATAAACAGAGGAGCTTCATTTTCAGATTCAGGCAGCCCAGTTCCAGAGCCTTTATTCCCACCATGATCTGTAACACCACGAAATGGATGGGGCTGACAGCATGGCAGAGATAAGAAACTCAAGAGCAGTTGTTTATTTTCAAAGGAATGTCTCTTTCTCTGCTCCTCCTTCTCCTCCTCCAACCTGTTCCAACTGTTCAGAGATGACAGATGCTTGGAGGGGGGTGGGGGGGATGTGAGCATCAGAGCAAAGAAAATTCTTATAAAGTATTGTTTTTCTTTTAAATTTCAGGATTAAAACCACAAATTTCCCATCACTCATTCTTCTGGAAACTAGAGGGTAGCCACCAAATTAAAGACCTTCCTTCCTCCATAGCACGTAGACATGGATGCACACACGTGCACACACCCACACACACACAAACACACACACACCCACTCACACACACACACAGAGACACTTGTAGTGGCACTTGAAAAAGTTTCGGTGGTTCTGTGTGCTTCCTTCCCAGGGCTTCCCAGGGAATGCGGGAGACATGAGAGTCGCTGGAGGAGGGCATGGCAGCCCACTCTAGTATTCTTGCCTGGAGAAGCGTATGGACAGAGGCGCGGGCTACAGCCCGCACAGTCACAAAGGGTCGGACACGAATGAAGCAACTTAGCATGCATGGCAATCAAATGTGAATAGCTCTCTGTAAGATCCCAATGGTTTAGGCTTTAAAGATGATTTTGACAACTGAATTAAAAAAAAAAAAAAAAAAAACACCCCAGAAATACCGACCTTCGTGTTTAAAATTTGAAGCACACTGTGTTTACTGAAAGTCGTCATTTTCTTTCCCTTTTGCCTGTTTACATGTTATAGTTTTAGATCAAGTTGGACATTCTGATGTCTATCAAACTTGGAAAAGCACCTTGCTTTTAAGTCATCCTCTCTTCTCCCACTTGCTTTTTGAACATGTGGAGTCATTTTCCACTTCCTTCTTGGAGATTCAGCAGTCTTTTCACTGAGGGTGTTGCTGGGATAGAAAATATTATGTTCTGTCACCCCTAAGGACAGAGGAAAAGAAAGTGTTTAAGTCCATTGCCATGTTCTTTTTCAGCCTCTCCAGGAGCCAAATCCTCCATTTTGCCACTCAGAGGGAGAAATCCATCCTTGACATTCTGGGTCTCAGTTAACTCCTCAAATCAGCAAACACAGCCCATTCCAATCTGACTGTCAGTCATAGCAGCTAAATTTCAGGTTGGCTAATGTGCACAAAGACACACAGCATCTTCTGAATAGGAGCGTGGACCAACATTTTTCAATTCCTTAAGGGGAAAGAGAAACTTCAAGGACATGTTTGCAAAAAAGAAGATAGAAGAGAAAGGAATCTTTCGATTCACGTTTTAATTTGCTGAATTAGTTCTGAAAGCCTATGTTTGGGGAACCCCTAATGGCTAAACTTACACAAGCAGAAGGAAAATAAAATGCCCTTATTTAATTTCCTAGGAACATGTTTCAAACGCTCTCTTTCTCCTGTCTCCATGCCTCAGACTTTGAGTCATTTTGCCTCTCTCATCTGTTTTCAACTCAGTTGAGTTACAGCCAATCAGATAAGAGGAAAATTAGATTTTAATGGAATATTTGATTTTCATTGCTTAATTGATTTAATTGCAAGTTTCTATTTCAGACTGGTAGAAATGCAAAGATTTTCAGTCAAATGGAGAAAAGCTCCCATTTTTCTGTGTTCAACAATGACAAACTTAATGATTCACTGTTAGCCTGGGTTCTAAAACTTTAGAAGCAGGAAATACTAATATGTTTCTGAACTGTTATTCTTAGTATTCCAGTTTCTTTTTCGTGTATGCATATATCAAGATCCTGTGTTTACACTTGCCTATTCTTTTTGCATTGATTTAGATATTTATGAATTTTTATTTGTCAGTGGGCACAGTACATATAGACCTATATATACTTTATATATAAAAATATATGTATATTTATATATATAAATATTAAATCTGTTTTTTTTTGCACTTGTCGCAAATTTTATTCTTTCTTTTTTTTTTGGATTACAGGTTTTTTTTTTTTTTTACTTTATTTTACTTTACAGTACTGTATTGGATTTGGCATACATTGACATGAATCCGTTTTTAATTTTTNCTTCTTGGGTTGAGTCCAAATATCTGGTTGATAAATTGAATGGTGCAGGTTTGCAACCAATACAGGTTTTTTTTTTTTTTTACTTTATTTTACTTTACAGTACTGTATTGGATTTGGCATACATTGACATGAATCCGTTTTTAATTTTTATTTTTATTTTACTTTACAGTACTGCATTGGTTTTGGCATACATTGACATGAGTCCGCCACAGGTGTACGTGAACTCCCAAACATGAATCCCCCTCCCATCTCCCGCCCCACATCATCCCTCCGGATAGGGGGCTTTCCCAGTGGCTCAGCTGGTAAAGAACCCACCTGCCAATGCAAAAAGACACAAGAGAGGTACGTTCAATCCCTGGGTCAGGAAGATGGCCCGGGGAAGGAAACGGCAACCTGCTCTAGTATTCTTGCCTGGAGAATCCCATGGACAGAGGAGCCCGTGGGGTGCAAAGAGTCGGTCACGTCTGAGCAGGCGCAGCCACCACCACACTAAACTGGACATTTAACATCACAAATGATTTCTTTTTGCTGCTGGTGAGCAGCAGGATAACCGAGAGTGGTAGTTCTCAGGCTGACACAGTAGCTCAGTGGGTTTTCTGGGTTCCCTTAGACCAGCCTTGACAAATGGCTTCTAATTTGTGTCAGTGCCTGTGATGTATCCAGCTGCCTAAAGCACTGGCATAAGAAGAGGCCTTGGGAAACGTGCAAGGTTCGGTAACCAGTGGGGAGAGCAGGGCGTGCCGGTCGTCAGCCATCACCTGTTTTAGGCAGACAGCTGGACTACAGTCTGACTGTCCCAGGGCTTTTCCGTGGTACCACATCGCACTTGATCTCTCCACGGTTCCCGAATTCCCCAAACAGCTCATCATACCAATTCTAGCCAGATGTGTATCTGACATGTTAAGCTTTAATTTTTCTATCTCTATCAGTTTGGGGAAAATTAACATTTTTTCGAATCATTTTGAGGAAAATGTGGATGTGTATACAAACCCCAGCATGTCGTTATTGCTCAGTCACAAAGTCGTGTCTGACTCTGCAACCCCATGGACTGCACCATGCCAGGCTCCTCTGTCTTCCACTGTCTCCTGGAATTTGCTCGAATTCGTGTCCATTGAGTCAGTGATGCCATCCAACAGTTTCACCCCTGTCATCCCCTTCTCCTCCTGCCTTCAATCTTTCCCAGAATCAGGGTCTTTTCTAAACAGTCAGCTCTTTACATCAGGTGGCCAAAGTACTGGAGCCTCAGCTTCCGAATTAGTCCTTCCCATGAATAATCAAGGTTGATTTCTTTTAGGATTGACTGGTTTGACCTCATTGCAGTCCAAGGGATTCTCGAGTCTTCTCCAGAACATGAACATTTAATGATGGATAATCTATATTTCAATTTCCTGTCAGGTGTCTTGTACACTGGGATATCTATTGGGGATATAATTTCTCATATGAAAATCTTAGCCTGCTGGGTACCGTCTAATGTTTCCATCCTCATCCTCCTGATCATCATGCTGCCTAGTTTTGTAGAGACTTCCTTTCCTTCAAAGGGAGGATAGACAGAAGGGCAGGAGCAAGGGCGCTGGTGACAGATTTCCTGCCTGAGAATCCTGCCTCTGCCACTTGCTACCTGGAATTTCAAACGAGTCACTTTACCTTTCTGCCATTTATTTTCCTCTTCTCTCAGGTGGAATAACAGTAGGGCCAGGCTCACAAGGCTATGTATGGCTCGATTCACTAAGGTAATAGATTTAAAGTGCTTAGAAGGAGGCCAAGCATACAGTAAGTGTTTAATAACTACTATGAATACTACCGAGCTTATAATATGTGCCAGGTACTAGGCTGAGAAGTTTACATGGGTTTATTTATTTAACTCACTCATACTCAACTGGGGGACGGTTTTTGCCCCCCAGAGGACATTAGGCAGTGTCGAGAGGCATACTGGATAGCCAGGACTTAGGGGTTGCTACTGGCATCTAGTGGATTTAGGCCAGGGATGCCGCTCAACACAGAGGACAAGAGTCCACAACAAAGAATTATCTGGCTCACAGTGTTGATAGAGCTCAGGTTGAAAAGCCCTGATTGAATCCATCAGGTAGGAATTACTAATATTATGCTCATCTTACAGAAGAGAGAAACTGAGCTTGGGGAAAGTGTAACTTCTCACACTGCAGAGTTGATGCGTCAAACTACTCAGTAACAGCTTTTTGGAACAGAAGGGTTTATTTTGTTTTTAAACTGAATGTGTACAAGCCCTCTTAAAAAAAAAAAAAAAAAAAAAACCAGATCAGAAATCCTGTATGTTGTGTGAAACTACAATAGTGTAGAAAGGGGCTCAGGGCAGTCAGAACCGATGCTGTCCAAAGTTCAGTGTCAGAGTACTGCTGCTGCTGCTAAGTCACTTCAGTCGTGTCCGACTCTGTGCAACCCCATAGACAGCAGCCCCCCAGGCTCCCCTGTCCCTGGGATTCTCCAGGCAAGAACACTGGAGTGGGTTGCCATTTCCTTCTCCAGTGTCTGAACGTGAAAGGTGAAAATGAAGTTGCTCAATCATGTCCGACTCTCAGCGACCCCATGGACTGCAACCTACCAGGCTCCTCCGTCCATAGGATTTTCCAGGCAAGAGTACTGGAGTGGGGTGCCATTGCCTTCTCCTGTTAGAGTACTAAGAACCCCTTTTATGTCAGGCCAGGTCCCTGTGACGTGCTGGATCCTGGGCAGGGCCAGAGGGCTAAGCTAGGGCAATGGGGGTGGAGGGAGCAGGCTTTGACTACCTATAGTCACTGAAGCTTATTTTAATATTTTAGCAACAAGTTTGGTAGGTCCTGAGAAGTGCTTAAAATATACAATTTAGCTATTGTTGCTAAAGATAAGGCCAAGTTAAAACAGTGAAAAATGAGATGGCCTAAAAAAAAGTACTGAGTAAATATCAGTAAAGGCAGTAGTAGATTTGGCCAAAATCATAAAGGTGTGACCCATATGACTGATGAATGGGAAATACTTTATCCCAGATGACCCTTGACAATAAGGGTGACAGAGAGTTCCTCTGTGTATCCTGGGATCTGGCACGTAGCAGGGACTGATGGTATCTGTACTTAATGAATGAACCACAGCTCTCAATCTTACTCTATCAGTACAATGCACTTTGTTGATGATATACTTATAACCTCAAATATACACAATTCTGTCCCATTTATACTGGAATAGGAGTTAGCGATAACTGGGTAATTCTAGTTCTCAGCCTCTGAGCCTTTGCTTTCATCTCATCCATCCCTACATCCCACTGAATCATTCCTCTGCTGTGTTCCTCTGCACTGTAGATAGAAAATTAGCTGAATGCATTCAGAGAATCAAGTGATTCAAAAATTGTCCCCTTTATTATGACTTCTGGTCAAACCCAGGTGTCACACAACAACCTATGATCCTCAGCAATCCCTGGGGTCTGGGTGTAGATGCCACAGCCACTAGTGGAGATGGTTCCCAATCCATTTCTTTGCGAATGTTTATTACAGGAGTCAATTCCACCTGTCTGAATGCAGCCAAATAAATGGCAATCTAGTTTATAATCACAGTCAAAATTTTAACCGTGACTTTTGCTGGATTAAGAAAAATATCTGGTTTTGGCCTCCCACACGTGTGATTTTCCTTTGTTATGTAAACTCTTGGCCAGTTGTGGTTCAGTAGTCATTCAAGTCACAAGGTCTGGAGGGGAGAATGATAATATTTCCTCTGTAGCTGACAGCAGAGGGTGTTGAGGATAGAGAAGTATTCTAGGTACAAAATTGGTGGTAAGAATGTAATCTGTTTTCAGAAACAAGTTGTGTTCAATGGGTAGGTGTTTTCGTGCTTCAAATTAATATTTGTCCTTTACAGTAGCAGATGTTCTGCAGTAGATGTGGGCCGTCAGCATGAGTAGGAGCATCATGGATACTCCAAATGGAGAGCTGAGAGACAAGTGTGCCTCTCACGGCCAAGGCAATCCCACCCCCTCCGCCCACCCCTTCCACCTTGTGGTGATGATTTCTTGGCATCTCAGATACACACTGTTGGGCCTCACTGCTTGAATGCATTGAGGCTACATTTCCTAGCACATCACAGCGTAATGCAAAAACTATTCCTTAGACCAGCAGTATCACAATCTAGGAGCTGGTTGGAAATACAGAACCCTGGGCCCTAATCCATACATACTTAGGAGCAGAACCTGCATTTTCATAAATCCCTAGGTGCTTCTGCTGCACACTGAGTCTGCCAAAGCACTTCGATCCAGAGCACTTTGACCTCTGATCTTGGTGTGCATGTCCAGTTGTGTCTGACTCTTTGTAGCCCCATGGACTGTAGCCCGCCAGGCTCCTCTGCCCATGGAATTTTCCAGGCAAGAATACTGGAGAAAGTGNCTGCACACTGAGTCTGCCAAAGCACTTCGATCCAGAGCACTTTGACCTCTGATCTTGGTGTGCATGTCCAGTTGTGTCTGACTCTTTGTAGCCCCATGGACTGTAGCCCGCCAGGCTCCTCTGCCCATGGAATTTTCCAGGCAAGAATACTGGAGAAAGTGCCATGCCCTCTTCAAGGGGATCTTCCAGAACCAGGGATTGAGCCCTCCTGAAGTGGTAGGCAGATGCTTTACCACTGTGCCACCTGGGAAGCCCTGATCTTGTTAGTGGCCCTTGTCAAATGTTTATCTGATTTATTTCTCTATTATATGTTCTGTTTTGCTTATATTACTTGAGGGCAAACATAGCCTTATTTTGTGTAGACCTATTTAGTTTGTAGGTGCATTTCCTAATGTTAGTGGTGGTTAATAAACTCCTGAATTTAATTTAGATACTCAGATTATAACCCCAAGAAGAGGAAGCAAAGCCAGAAAAGGGAGAGAGAGGTTTAATGCACTGCCATTCAAGATTTAAACATATGTAACCATTCTACTGTCCAGCTGGGAAGTCTTGAGCAAATTATTTTAACTCCTCTAAGCCTCGGTTCTCTGAACTATAAAATGTCGATCACAATAACTACCTCATAGGTTTAAGGATCAAATGAGATCAAACACATGATGTCATTAGTAGAGGCCATAGTGAGTTCTTAATTATCATTTAAACCAGTAAATTTAGGACTTGCTTGGTCATCGGTGGTTAAGTCTTCACCTTTCAATTCAGGAACTGTGGATACAATCCCTTGTCAAGGACCTAAGATCCCACATGCCTCGAGGCTGAAAAACCAAAATGTAAAAAAAAAAAACAAAAAAAGAAGCATGACTATAACAAATTCATAAAGACTTTAACGATGGTCCACCTCAAAAAAGAAATAAATAAACCAGTAAATTCTAAACATGTCATAAGTTCTAAATGGAATCCCTGATCCTCATCACTCTTTCAATTAACCTTGTGATTCTAAACAGAGGTTGGTTCTCCTCTGGGGATGGGTGGCAATGTCCGGATGTGATTGTCCTGAACGGGGAGGGCGCTATTGACAGTCCAATTGGGAGAGGCACAGGACACTGCTAAATATCCTGGGGCACAAGGCAGCCCCACAAACAGAGCGTGATCACGCCTCGGTGTCAGCAGCGCCAGTGCTGAGAAAAGCCCTCTGTTACCCACAGAGGGACAGAGGTAAGCAAAGCCAGCAATTTTGCTTGAGGATTTAGGTACCCCTCCAGTACACTGAGTCTCTCAAATATTAATGTTGAGCCCCTTTGTCAGAATCCATCGACTAGGAGCCAAATCATTTCCTTTGGAACAGAGCCCCATGCAGGAAAACCTGATGCAGCCTGATTAACCTATTAAAGCACATTGCATTCTTTGATATCAAAGAGAGCTAGGTTCTTTGAAATGTAAAACATCATAAGTGAAAGAATAGCGCCGGCACTCCCCCCAGGAGCACAAGGTCATTGTATAAATAACACTGATTCCCCTATTAATTTTACTCCATTTGGGGATCTGCAGGAGACCACAATGGTTGGGGAGAGAGAAGAGACCAGAAAAAGGTTAGATTTTGGCTGCCCGTGACTGAGGTCAAAAAAGATAGCAGCTGTCCTCAGTCCAAAAGAGATACTGGAAATGAATGTTCTTACAGCTGGTAGAAGGATCAGGCAGGAAACCCCTCTCTCTTGTCTCCTTAAGAGACTGGAGATGCTGCAAGAGAATGCATTAACTTCCCAGGTACTATTGCAAAAATAAGGGCGAGGAGGCGAGTGTGAGGTTTTATTCTTACTGTGAACAGATTAAGCAGACACCAATTTACACCTCATTGTTAAGAGTAACTTTTTTCCCACAAGCGAGACCACATTTACATCTTTTGTAATTAAGCTAAAGAAATTTGAAAAATGACATTTCCCCCATCGCCCATCATGAAGTAAATATTTTATGTGAAGTGGGATCAAATGCTGAAATATATACATGAGAATCACTGAAAAAAAAAAAAAATGATCCCAAGTCCCAGTGCCTCCTTCAGCCTCCTCATCTGCTGGGCTGGGCTAACAGTTCTGCCTGTCGGTGTTTTGGTTTTATAAAAGGCCAGGGATGACTAACTGAAGCAGTTTGGGAGACGGTGGGAGGAGTGAAGCAGAGGACTTGCTATTCCAAAGGGCTGGACGCTGCCAGCTCCTCAGAAAGCAGGGGCCACAGCGGTGACCAGCGCGTGCTCCCTGACATTCAGGGGGCCACCATCCATCAGCAGAAACTTGGGCTGCAGCAGCATCTCACCATACTTCTCCTGTCTACTTTGCTTTTGGGCAATTTTCATCTTTTTGAAAATTGAACCCAGAGAACAGTATATTAAGAGCTCTTACAGACCAACATCCTTTATTGCCCACACAGGAAAAATCTAGATGGGCAAAGAAGCATGTTTTTCCCCCCTAACATTAGAGTTTGCATGGCCGCTGTAAACAAAACAATTACTGAGCCAGATAATAAATAATTGCAGAGCAACAGGGAAAATGAGGTGTGGGCAAGGAGGAAAATGTATGGTTGTGGATGAGATATACACAAAGATGGAGTCGGTGAGGTGAAGTCTTCCCAGGTCACGTCTGTTTGGCAGTAACCAAAGTGAATTATTGGCAGCACACCTGTGCTGCAAGCTGGAGGCCGCACCGCCAGCCCAGGCTATGCTTTTGGAAGATGGACTTTTTCACAAAATAAAGTATTCAAATGGGAGCTTGGGCCATCTTTCTGATTGGTCTAATCAAGTGCTAGCTTTTTAGGGAAACTGACAGCAAGTCTTGAAATATGCATGCTTATGGAGTGTGAATGGCAACACATCACGCCCCTGGATGCACGCCTCGGTCCTGTAGCAGGTGTTCATTGGTCTGCATCCTCAACCCTGACATCAACATGAAAAGACAAAGCCTCAGATATATTTTTCTTTCAGTTCAATTCAGTTCAGTTGTTCAGTCCTGTCCAACTCTCTGAGACCCCATGGACTGTAGCACGCCAGGCTTCCCTGTCCATCACCAACTCTGGAGCTTGCTCAAACTCATGTCTATCAAGTCGGTGATGCCATCCATCCGTCTCATTTGGTGAAACAAATGCAAGCACATTACAAACTTGCTCTTCCAATAAAAGGCCAGTTTTATTCTTTGGATGCATCTTTCTCTTTGGCCCTTTTGCCTTTTCTATCCAAGCAGGCCAGGAAAGTCTCCTTTTCTTCCCTTGGGGTCCTCCTTAGCCTTTCCAAGGTGGCTTTTCTGGTGCTGAGTCACTTCTCTTTGCTTTTGATTGCAGCCCTTACTACCTGCTGAAGAGACCTGCTGATAAAATACTGCCCAAAGAACCTCCTTGACCTTCTCTTTTCCTTGACCACAAGGCCACTTCTGTGCTCTGTCAGATGAGGGCCCATAAATCTTTGAAAGTTGCATCAGCTGTGTGCCCTTACAGGCTCTATTCTCTCTCAACATTATCATTCCACGTAGAATCCAACTGGAGCACCTTTGGAGCCCAGGAGGATTTGTTTCATAATTTAGCAAATATTTATTAAGTCTATCCTAAGTATCAGGCATGGGATTTGGTGCTAGAAATCCAAGAGTAAACCAAAAAGACCATTCTTTACCTTCTTGGAATTTGATAAAAGTGAAAATGTTAGTCTCTCAGTCATATCCAATTCTTTGTGACTCCATAGACTGTAACCCACAAGGCCTCTCTGTCCATGGAATTCTCTAGGCAAGAACACTGGAGTGAGTAGCCATTCCCTTCTACAGGGGATCTTATTGACCCGGTGATCTGACCCAGGTCTCCCACATTATAGGCAGATTCTTCACCATCTGAGTCACATTTTGTTAAAGGGATAAGACAAGGAACAAAATAAGCAGACGATAGTGATTTAGACGTGTTAAATGCATTGGAGAAAGAACCGCAAGGGATGGATGGGGAATTTGGGGTGAGGGGTAATACAGTTGTAAACAGAGTAGGCATCATTGGGGAAAAAAAACGATGTGAGAGGAAACTCTCAAATGAGATAAGAGTTTAATCCTTGTTCACAAGGAAGAACATTGTAGAAAGAGGCATGTGTAGCTGCCAGGGAGACAATGAGGGAGAAATTAGTAGGATTGGGGATCTAAAAAACTGCAAGAGGATGAAGCATCTCCAGTCTTTAGAATATTCCAAAGGCTTTGGCTTTAACTCTAGAAGAGAGAGGAGTTCTTGGAGGGAGGGTGTTGAGCAGAGTGAGATTATCCATTTTATATTATGAAAAGAAGCACTCTGAAGAACTGAGAATAATGAGGAGGAGCCTGTATCAGTTACCTATTGCTAAATAAACCACACCAAAACCTGCTGGTTTGAAACAAGAACTTATTTATTTGATTTTAGTGTGTTGGTTTGTCAGGTCTGCTGGGCTTGCCTGCCCTCACCCAGTTATGTCCAGCTGGTGGCTCAGGTGATGGATGGACTCCAGGGAACGGTTGGGCCTCTCTTTCTCTCTTTCTATCATCTGTCATCTTCCAGGAGGTCAGACAAGGCTTTCTTTTATGGAAGTGGCACCCTTCCAACAGGGCAAGCCCCAGATCCCAAGTGCTTATGATACCTTTACTTGTATGGTGTTTGCTCACATCTCATTGGCCCAAGCAAGTCACAAGGCCAATCCCAGGGTCAGTGAGAGTCAGGACTACATAGGAATACAGATGCATGAAGGTCAGATCCATCTGAAGTCTTTCTTGTTGCAATCTGACACAGGAGCCAAAAGTGGAAATCACAGAGAGCAATTAGGAGGCTCTACAATAATCCAGAAGAGAAACGGTGATGGATTGCACCAGGGTGACGACAATGGGAGTTTTAAGATGTGCCTAGATTCTGAATGTAGTTGGAAGGATAACCTTATTTGTATTCTCTGAAGTCACTAGGGTAAGACTATTAAGTGTCTAGGGATGGGCAATATTCTTCTTATGCATAAGATGGTATCAAAGTAAATGAGGTCAGAGATATGTTTCCCTGATTGCCAATAATTATTCAATGAGTTTTCTGAACAACTGTAAACTTCATAATTCACTTAGTGCTGTGACTGTACACGGCACCCTGTCAATACCATCATCAGCTAATATTTATTGAACATCCTTTGAGTACATGGTATTGCACTCACAGCAACAGAGGTGAGCTGCATTAATTCCTTGAGCCAATGCAGGATTATTGAGTAGTTTATTGCCTCAATCTATTAATTGGTCCCCCAGAAGCCTCAGGGAAAGCATTCAGCTTCTAGAATACAATTTCCTCTTCCCTCAGAGTAGATTTAGCTCTGGTGGAATCTGGCTGCACAAGGGAAATAGAGAGTTCTCCATTTTTATGAGTATACTAATATTTTCTATTAATCTTATTATCAGAAACTGGGAGCTGCTCGTCCCATTTATTGGATGGAGAAGTGGAGGTGGGTAGTGGTTAAATGAACTGACCAGTGCCACGTACTGAGCTGGTGGTCGATCTGAGACTGAAGCAGAGAACTTTTCTATTGTGCCACACTGCCTCTCAGTGGTGCACACGATTCCCCTTTTTCTTTCACACTAATGCACTGTCATGAAAACTCCTTTTACAAGACTTATTGTGCATCCATACTCTTCCAGGGAGTGTGTAACACTCTGTTCTTTGACATCCGCACAGTCTAATCACTTTTAAAGCGGTTTGTTTGTTTGCATTGTTTTTTAAGCCCCTTATCACAGGGGATTTGACAGCTGTTAAAATCATCACTTTTTTGTGTTAGTTAAATTCTCGTCAGAAAGATGTTGATTTCAGAGTGCATCCAGATATCTAGGAACCTGCACGTGAAATGAACAATTTAATTGAGATCCTTATTTTCATTTTGTTCTAGAAACAGTGATTCAGTGACGATTGTTTTGATCGATCATTGTTTTTGAGAGGGTTCTACCTTAAAGAAAAAAATTTTTTTTTTAATGAGAGAATTCAATTTGGAGCTAAGAAAGAGCTCCAAAGCGGGCAGTTTAAATGCAGAATGTATTTGTAAATCTTGCAAGCTGCACCCTTAAATGTCACACACTCTGAGAGGCACTTGCATGTGTACCCTCCAGATCGTCTGTTTGTTGTAATTCCATCACATTACATATTTTAGTGCATATCTCTTCCTAGCAGCTTCCAGAGCTTTTCAGATATTCCACATCAGAAATTGCACTGTTTTATCCTGGATTTTACAAGTAGCAGTAGCAACCAGATTATTGTAAAACAGAACTATCTGATAAGTAAGGTTGCGAATTGCTTTTGTGATTGTCATAGGTAAGAGTATTGAAGAAACTGGCAAACAGCATAGTACTCTGGTTACGGTAAAAATAAAACCTGTAGCAGTGAATGCCTTTTTCTGATGAATACGTTCAAGGCTGTGATCATTGTGCAACTTCTGGTTGGATGCTTTCAAATGTTCCGTATTGAAAAACATCAGTAACAAGAACCAAATAGTCCACCGAAGCCTGTATTCAACTCAACAGAGAGGAACGTAAATTCTTAGAGTTTCATTGAGGCCAACTCTGTTCGGTCCACCATGGCAGGCAGAGGGTTGAGGCTTTCTCTTGATTTGCCTTCCATTTGTACCTTAGGGTTAGGCGGCTGGCACTTTCGTTCTCACATAAGGGGGTATTCAAATCCCTGTGCAAAACAGAAATGGGAAACAGACGGGACTGGCTTCCCGTCAGCAGAAGAAACCCCAAATGCCTGAACGTGACAATCAACATGAACAATTTTATAAGCAAAATAATTTGTTTTAATTGGCTAAATAAGATCTGATATGATTAGAATATTCGATAAACTAATTTCAGGAAACTATATCGCCAACCTTTAATCATCTTATATATTTATTGGGGTTTTGGAAACAGATACGAAAATGGACCTGAATTATCTCATCTTTACAGTAAGAACACATGAAGGGTTTTTTGAAACTTCAGAGGTTATAACCTTTTATTTTGGAGAATTTTTTTTTTCTTTTTGAAAACCAGTACTTTATAGATAGTTTCAACATCCTGAATCTCTAGAAGTGTGAAAAAACTTTCCTAAGAAAGCTCCTGTGTTCAAAGAGTAAGGCTTATGAAGGTGAGGTATCTTTCACCATGTTCTCTTCCATCCTATCCCCCCAAAAAAGACTAATCTCCCAAATAAGCGGATAATCAGATCT
Source organism: Oreotragus oreotragus (assembly GCA_006410675.1). Lineage (NCBI taxonomy): Eukaryota > Metazoa > Chordata > Mammalia > Artiodactyla > Bovidae > Oreotragus > Oreotragus oreotragus. Next base: position 137,369 of record SJYX01016588.1, on the reverse strand, counting down.
GAATGACCCCATAGATGAGACCCTATGGAACTGAGAAAACTTTTCTCTAAGGATTAGTTGCTTACAGGTCAGTATAAGCTGACTTTCAGCTAATACATTAATGATTAGGGGAAAAAAAATATAATCTTCCAGAAGACAGTTGTTAATTCTTCGTGCCTGCAAATCTCAATTTGTTGGAGTGAGTTAATTTCAACACTAGCTGAAATACTGGTTGATTCTGAGCATGTACTCAGAAATACATACACTCAGACAAAGGGAATGGTCTTTCACCTAATGGCAGAATAAACTACAATAAAATTCTGTTTTGCCACTATTCTAGCAGGATCCTAACAACGTTTTCTAAAGGCCAAGGGCTGTATGAGATGTTTTTGCACATAATTTCTGAATAATAGAATTTTATACCTATCTGTACTTTCAGTATAAACATCAATCAACATGCTATTTATATACATATATAATGTAATATATGTATATATTATACACACACTATGTACAAGATAGTACTCAAAAGAATAGCAATACATATTATATATTAAAAAGTAAAGGCACTTAGTTCCTACAGTCTTCAGGAAACTTAAAATCTAAATGATGAAATAAGAATAACTTAGAGATTTTAGAAGAATAAAGTTCACTAACAGTCTGAGATATCCAAAGCCAGGACAAGATTAATTTGGAAAATTACATGTAATAAAAAGTTTCATGCAAAGGGTGCTTTGAAATTAGAGAAAAGAGCATTTGCCATGAGCTAATATAATCCAGAAAGGATTCTTTGAGGAAATGTTATTGTGAACAAAGGATATCATATATTCAACAAAATTAATTCCATGAGAAGTAACATGGGAAAGTGGCAGAGTACAAAATATATATGGGTGAATATACCAGTCATATGGGAATCAAAAAAGTTTCCAGAAATGGATGGGTTTAGGCAACACTGTGGGATGACCCCATTTACTCATTCATTTATCAGACACATATGTATTGAATACCTACCATTAAGCCATGCACTGCCTTCATTACCAGCAATATAGCAGTGAGCAAAAAAATATCCTGACTTCATGAAGTGTATGCAAATATCAAAAGATGGTTACAAGACAACAGCATTTGATGACATTAATTATCCTGTGTGGGGTGCACAGGGCATTTCTCAGTTCTATTGCTTTTTACTCATGCATAGACAGACAGAGACCATGGTCTACACATATTTGAAATGAAAACATTCATTCAACTTGTTGAAAATTCAATAGCATTCTTTATCACCACATACACTGAAAAACACGGAATATTTTATCTTATTCCAGGTTGTTTTAGTATCTTATAGACTAATATCCAGATAGAAAAGAAATGAGAATATAATTATTGCACTTATTTAAAAAGAAACAATGAAAGGTGATGGAATGCTATGGGTATTTGAGTGAATATTTTCTGCCTTTCTGTGTAACCTTAAATGGATGACATTCAGCTAATGACCTTCACTTTTCCACGCGTGGAATGGGTGGCCTGAGGGTCCTAGCTTCAAGCAAAATATAAGTGCCAAGTAGGAAGAATCAAATCAAATCAACGAATATCACTTTCCCCCAGCTTTTTTTGCAGAGACAGTCATTCTTTTCCATCTCCATGCTTCATTCATATGTACTCATTCTCTTTTACATTATTTTGTATAATTATGATGTTTTACATAGAAAGAATGATGAAGCAATTTCCGCAAAAAATCAGTGTCACTGAATTTAAATATGGTTAAAAACTTGAATCCCCATGAGTGTAGATGATCAAGCAGTCAACGTTTACCAAGTAGGCAGGCTACTTTGTTCAAAGATTTATGAAAGATACTAAATATACAAAGATAGTTTAAACATGAATATTGCTCTCATTTAGTCTATAACATAGAAAAGTCGGGCACAAACCTGGAAAAAAAATAATAACAAGCCAGGATGATACAGACAAAGAAGTGGTAAATGATTGGCAAGGATGAAAATAACTGCAAGGTGGGAAGACGAGTTAATATTCTGGCTCTGTATTTGTTCTTTGTGTAATATTGGGTAAGTTAATTTTGCTAAAGCTCAGCTTTACTCTCTGTAAAATGGTTCTAATAGCCATTTGGTGAGTTGTTGTGAGGTTTCAAAATTAGAGGAACAATAAATCCCTGTCATTTAATAGCACTTGTATGATTACTAATTCCTCTTTATGGAGTGGGTACTAGCTGTGTACTAGGTACTGTGCTAATCCCTTTATATTTATTACCTAATGAAATTACATCATCACAATATTTTACAGGTGATGACAGTGATGGTGAAAGAGAAAAGTGATTTGACCAATAGTCCCACAGTTAGGAAGCAAATTTCAAATCAGCATGTGGACCTAGGAAGAACTCCAAAGACAAGCTGCTTTATTATTATACAAATCACCTTCCCTCTAGCTAAATTGTGATGAAGAAGAGGATTCTCTAAAGAGTATGAGAAATGAGGCTCTGAAAGTGATCTCTGGGGGGACGGGACAGGGTGGGGAGGGCAGGAGCCCCCGGTGAGGGACAGAATGAATGTTTACACAGGTTGGTATCAGAGATGACTGAATATGAAGGAGAGGGGGAAGCACAACAAAGTGATTCCTACTAGTTCTCTAAAGAACTGTGAACCTTTGATGATTTCTTATAAAAACTAATATATATTTAGAATGAGGAAAGAAATCACAAATGACAAATGTTAAAGGGCTGACAATAATCACAAATATTAAAATCACCAGGAAAGTAACATGATCTTGTTCTGTTATTGGCTTGACACAATCCTTCTTTTCCTACATTTTTTTCCTATGTCCTCTTTGTTTCTTCAGTGATAACAATTTTACTGTCATTTGGGGAGAACCTTTGATGAATTTTTAGCTGCCACATAATGTAATGAAATAAAACAGACTTTCAATCGACCAGTCAATAACTATTGGGGATGGATGTCATTCAGAGTGGCATTTTAAGAAGGTTATTCTGGCTTCCAAGGATGAATTAGAGAAGAGAAGAAAACCTCTTAAAATGGTTGTTTCAATAGCAGTGTCATGACAGGTGGGAGAAGTGTCACAACTAACAAGGCACTAATAGTAAAGTATTGGTTTGCCGAAGATTAGCTGCTTCATCCATTAGAGCAGATTCAAGGTCATTCCTAGAATAATGTCACTCGCCTTCACTTAGATTCTGAGTGCTTTCTTGAGGAAAAGCAGTGGTGTTACGATCTCGCTGGGTCTTTGGCAGGACCCTAGGACTGTCCCTAGAGAAGCAAATGCTGCATTTTGTCCCCGTCCATGTGTTTCAGGACAGAAAAGCACAGCCAAGTGCCGCATTAGAGGATTATCACAATCGTCCAGGCAGAAGTGCCCAGATGGAGAAGGTATTAAAAATCTGGAAATGAAACAATAACTTTAAGAGATAAGAGGGGTGATATTTGATAGCTATTGATAGTCAAATGATGAGAGAGAAAAGAAAGGACCCCATATGACTTCAGGAATTATACACTTTACACAGGTGAGGGAATTGGGAGAAACAGCTGGTTTTGATTCATGAGTTTGGTTGTAGATCTTGAGTTTTAAGCATATCACCCAAGTGGAAAGACCCAGAGGGCAGGTTAAATAACTAGAGCTTACAAGGAAGTTCAGAGTGGAAATAAGTCTTTGTGAGTTATCTATTCTGAGGTGAAAAAATACTGCCTATTTTAACTATTAAAAAAAATCTTTTGGGTAGATTTTCTAATAGGAATTAACATGTATGAGGCACTTGCTATATGCTGGGAACAAAACTCATAACAGCACATGCATTATTTATTCCTAGTGATAGACCCGAGGGGCAGGTAATGTTATTATACCCATTTTGAGATGAGGAAAGAGCCACAGAGAGGCAAAATAATTTGGTCGAGATCACACAGCAAGCAAATGGTGGAGCTAGGATTCAGTCCCACACAGCCCGATTCCATAAACCGAGCATTTAACCACCATCCACTCCATAGTATGGGCTTGCCAGTGGCGCTAGTGGTAAAGACCCTGCCTGCCAATGCAGGAGGCACAAGAGACCCAGCTTCGATCCCTGGGGTGGGAAGATCTCCTGGAGAAGGCAATGGCAACCCACTCCAGTAGGGGGTGGACAGAGAAGTCTTGGTGGGCTACAGTCCATGGGGTGGCAAAGAGCCGGGCACAGCTGAAGCAACGTAGCATGCACACACTCCCTCCACTGTATAAGCTCATGGGGGAAAGCTGTCGTGCAGAAAAGTAAGAACTTGTGAATGTCATATTTTCGCAAGAAATATTAATGTGATTTGGGCCGACTTGGGCATCTCAGTATGGTCAGATGGTTCCCCCACGGTCACGGTATCTTAAGTCATATAAACCAGACCGCAAAAATTGCCCACTCAGGGTCCCCACCTCCTCACTAAAGAAGTGGTGAAAATAAGCAACAACGCTGATAGCCATTTATAGCTTAAAAAACAATCTTTTTGCCACCTGGATTTCTTTTTATTTTACCTTGACTGTGCTTTGCTGATCCTGTTCAATAAGACTCAGGCCACTCCCCAGCTTTTCTTGCACTGAAATGGTTATTTTTTAAAAAATAGTTATAGTCTTATAACAGGGTCTTTATTTTTATTGGCAGGAAATTCCCAGCCTACTTACTCCCTTGTATCAAGTTAATTTTAACTATAGAACCTATATCAATAATGTCATTTAAAGGAGACTGTTTCCAATACACTCTGAAATGCCAGTAGAGGATTCTGGACTTACCAGAGCACCATTTCCCTAGCTACTCACTGGCCCTCATCTTTCCCTTCTACATCTGAGCACGCTCCGTTCTTTGGCAAGCTGCCCTCTATTCAGGCACTGTGATTTCTCCATTCTCAACTCCATCTTAATGATCAGTAGGGCTTCATCTTGATCACATTGGAGGGTTGGGAGGGAGTTTGTTCCTTCTTTATTTGGGTCGAAACTAAAGACGCATCCTCCTATTGGCAAACCATGGAAATAATGACACTCCAAGTTTAACAAGATCAAGCAGTCCCTGTTTGGATATAGCAATGTGGCCAGGGCCGAGATAGAAGGTCTCGTTCCTGGACCGGTTCTCAGCCTGTATCTGGTGGTTTATACAAGCCTAGGATTCAGGGATATAGTGGGATACACTGTAGTTAAAGTGAAATGATTGAATGCTTTGTTTTGCTCTTTTCATTTTTCCCAAATAATAACTATTATGAGTAGGATACATGAGATTTATTTTCCATCATTAGAATTGCTTCATTTCAAAAAGACGGTCAGTCAGAAGCTCAAACATATCCTCTTCCTGCTGGCTTCTACTGTGTTAGCTAAGGTTACCATGGGAAGCAAGCAGTTATTTTCACCAATAACTTAACTTATACCAAATACTTGACCTTGGAATAAGCAATTTACATCCTTATACAAGAGGTCACTTAGGGAATTTAACTGTGTAATCCTGGCCCCCACGTGGCAGGAGATGAGTGCAGATGGAACAAAGCTGGTGAAACACCATTCGAAACCATTTGAATTAGGAAATCATTTCTTTTCGACTGTTTTAAAAATGGAACCTACTTTTAAAATGGTACAGGAAGGCAGAAGGATGCAATAAAAGTCTGTAGAAATAGTGACTCAAAAACTCTGTTCCAGGACTCAAGAAAGCAAGCCTGTTGTCACATTTGGAGGGAAACCAGAGAGAATTAAGGTTTTCGCTTTGCTAATAGCTCTTCTCCAACACCTTTCTTTCAAACATCTTGCCCTGCCTTTTATTTTGCCTTCTTAATAAAACAAATGGAGAGAAACCACCTTTCCAACTTCAGGAAACCTAGGTTTCTGCAAGTGCTCATATTGTGGTGTGGGGTCTTCCTTTTAAAGACAATTATCAAGACGAAGCATTTGTTTCTTCTTTTGTTTACCCGTGGCAGTTTGTCAGCAGTTATGATAAGTAGAGTTCCATCTGCCAGTAAAACTACGCCGCAAATTGCCGTAGAAATTAGCAGCTTTCATTTTTGCCTACATAAATAAATATGTGAAATAAATTGCACATAAACGCATCCTAAAAAAAAATCACAGGTACACCGCACAGTTAAATGCCAATCAGACAAAACCAGAGACACATGGCGATTATCTCAGTTTTCAAACCTGGAAGATACACGAATGTGTTTCTAAATGAGAGAGGCAGTGTATCATGCTTGCTGAGATAAAAACAGAAGCTGCCAGACACTGCACTGTGGCTTTATTCTCAGAACCCTTTGCCTGAAACCCGCTCTATCTTTTTTCCCCCGTGTTCTCTCTTCCCTCTCTCTCTCCATCTCTCTCTCCATCTCCCTCTCCCTCTCTCCCCGCTGTCTTTCCCTCGCTCATTGTTCTCTCTCTCCTCCTGCCTTTGATGCACATACGTTGTCACATTCCATTGACTCTTCCCTCTTCTCTGTTCTTACACTCAAGCTAGCGGTGCTTTCGCCAGGCAGCGGCAGCCTCTCCTGCGAGTTTTAGTCATGTGTGCAGCTCAGTTTGATCGAGCGTTCCTTTTCTGCCTTTTCACTCTTACAAAAGATTAAAAGGTGGCGTCACATTGCTCCCCTGTTCCTTCCCGCAGGAGGGACTTAAAAGGGACAACAAAAACTAATCACTTTCAATAAGCATTTTCTTGCTGGGGAAAAGAAAAGAAAAGAAAAAAAAAAGAAAGAAAGAAAGAAAGAAAGGGGGGGGAAAGGCGGGGGGTGGATTTAGCGGTGTAATTTGAGACCGGTGGTGAGGATTGGGGCGAGCTAGTGGAGATGCTGCACGCTGCTAACAAGGGAAGGAAGCCTTCAGCTGAGACAGGTAAGAGCGCCCATCGGAGGGTTTGACCGAGTGGCTTAGTTAAATCTCTGTTTTCACCGTTTTGTAATTGAGAAAGGCATCCGCAGCAGAAGCCGATTTTTCAGTCGGCTTGCTTTTGTTTAACATAGAAAGTACCTGTATTAATTTTGATGAATTAGAGCATGCAGCAAATTCAATTGAAAATAGATTTGTATAGTAAATGCATTTAAGCTGAATGATTTCTCCTCCGCTTTATTTCAGGGGAGAGAGATGAGAAAGATGATTTTGATCAGAATAGCACTTTGCATTTACGTGAAATTCTAAATAGCTATCGGGGGAAAATAATAATAATTCAATTGATCTTGTTTTTGAAGTCTGGGACTTAAACCCTAGGACACAGCTGGGATTTGAAATTTTTCTTCTAACTGAACTTCTGCTGCGTTATAATAATTCTTCACCGGAGGTCTGAGCAAGGGCAGAGTTTATTTAAGTCGAGCTGCTGAGCTGTGTTTGGCTTGCGTCTTCTGGGTGAAGCGCCGTTTCTGTGTCCTTAGCCTGTGTCAGGTTGATGTTGCATAAAGGGAGATTAAGTGTTGTCCCAAATGAAATACGAAGTTAAAACACCAGGTTAGGGTGTGTGTTAGAAGAGCGTCCAGTGCATAATTAGGAATAACCGAATTATGACAGTTTGGAGTGGGAGTTAACTCTGGAGGTGCTGTTTGATCAGTCTTCCTGGATTTTAAGCGGCTCAATAATGAAGAGGGTAATTATCAGCCTCAAGTCAGAACTTTGCATTAGGACCTTAAATATAGAATACATGCAGACTTCCACTGTAGGTGGCTTTTAGCAATCTGTCCCTTTTGTGCGCATGAATGAGAGTTGTGGATTATATTTGATGGCATTTCTCCTTTAAAGAGCTTTGGGATAAAGCTTAAAAGGCTCACGCCTATTTTAACATTGAACAAACACCAAATGCAATACACTGTAGTCTCCTAGTGCCTGATTTTTGTTGCTGCTGCTGTTGTTTTAAAGTTGCGATCATTTGTTTTGAACCTCAGTCTCTGTTGATTTTATGCTCATTGCCTCTGCTGCTAAAATTTATTGCTGGCGTGAATGAATTTGAGATTTGAGAATGCAAAAAAAAAAAAATTGTAATTAGCAGAGTTTTGATTTAAGGATAACAACAGCCAAATGATATCCAGGTTTTTACCTAGGATGTTCCCTAAAATGTTTGAATTCATTTTCAGATGATTTTGGGGAGGGTTGGGAAAATCTGAATATTAAAAGTACAAAATTCTGTTAAAAAATACTTCTCCAAAATGAGATACAGAAAGGTGACTTTAATGCCTCCGCAAGGTTTGGTCCCAGAAAGAACTGCTAGACTGCATAGTTGAGTTCAGCAACCATGCATGAACAGATATTTTATATATTTATTTGGTGATAAGATTATTTTCTTACCAAGTTTCCAAACAACTTGCCCCTCAATTCCTTACTCTGGCGTGTCTTGTGTTTGCCAGACCATCTGTGCCCACAGACCATCTTGTGGGTGCAGCCCATGAATCGAGTTTTAGGGGGACACCAGGAGCTACTGAATGTTGGGGCATGGAGATCGAATCAACTATAGGTCTCATCACACTTCATCATCTAGAGCTAATCGTCAACAGACATTCTCTGGAAAGCCCCTCATACAGGTGTGGGGAGACTTAATTTCTTCATCATGGTTAAAAGAGCGGGGTAAGATGTGGACAAGGGGGAGAGAAACGGCTGTAAGATGTTTGATATAATCATGCCAGCGGTAGCATAGTGAGTTTTTAAAATCACATAGTATGTCATTTCTTCTTTTCAACTTAAGAAACTTTGCAGAATCTCAGAATAGTTCTTCTCAAATTCAGTCCGTGATCAGCTTTCTCTGATCAAGCCTTTTCTCTGATTCTCGCTGTAGCTAACCATTGAGAGTTTCATGCTGCTGTTGATAATAATGATTTTTTCTTAAATAACTGACAAGTGTTGAGAAGATGGGCCAGGAGAAATATGTTGTCTGCTTCATATATGCGTTTTAATTTTATTTAGGAAAATGACTACTTTGTGGTGAGGAGATGATAAATTTGAAGTTGTAGCTTGGCTGTGTGAAACACTGAACACTGTCCTTCTTCCAGAGAACCAAGTGGATCTAAAGTAGGCAGAAATAAATCAGTTGTAAACTGGATGGTAGTTCAGCATGCACTTTTTAAGCAGATGGTAAGCCAAACTATCCTTACTCAAACTATCTGATTAATATAAATAGCATTTTTCTGACTTTTCCAGTAGATGTTGCTGGAGAGCAAAGAAAAGATCATTTTTTGCAGGAAAATAAAGAAATGCAGTAGACTTAGAAAAGCCAACGAGCAAGATCCTTCTCCCCAAACTCCGCTAATAGCATTTTGCATAATTTGCTAATTAATGAATTATATTGAAACATTACCTTTTATGATGTTCTATAGAAAGCTATTAAAACGTGAGCTAGATTTTTAAATTATGAGATTGTTCTCCTTAGACCCTATATATAATGTCTGTTTGCTGTTTTCCGTTTTTAAAAAATCAAGTTAACTGCACATTACTATTCAGAACATTTCATCCCTGAATGCTAAAACCCTTTAACATGCAAATATGATGTCAGAGGAGGAACTGAAATAGAATACCCTGAGAAGAGTAATGATCAAACGCATTATAAAAATATGCACCAGTTGCCAACATGTAATGAAATATTAAGAAATTAAAAGCATGCAACCTCTAAAGTAATAGAATTTCATTGCTCTGAGACTGTTTTCCCACTGAATATTAAGTGCTTAATAGATCTCTCCGTTAAAAAATAATCAGAAACCTACGTGGTTTGTCATGGAAGTTCTTTTATTATCTGATTTTGAAAAATTAGCCCAATAGGATTTTCTTCTGACTAGGAAATATAATTAACGTTGGCTATTAAGTGCCAGATTACCAAAGCAAAAGCCACAAGGCTTGATGGACGAACTGGGGCTGCAGAGAGCGCGTATCCGCGCTAGAAGCTGAGGGGACCCATGCTGGAACTCTCTGCTGATAATCACTCTGATAAAATGACAAAGACATCCCAGGGGAGCCCAGGACTCTAGTACCCAGACACAAACTGATGCAATTTCAGGCAACCAGTGACCTCTATCTATGGGAGTATTTATTTTTTGAAATGATCAATTCACCAATTTCACTTGTGAAAGAGAAGGGTATATAATTTTTCCAATGCAAAGAGGGCCTTGGCTCTTACAAAAGCACATTCAGGTAAGACAGGTGTACACCCTTTGTGATAGAGCTTTCAGTGTTTCTTACCTTAAACAGTCCAAGCTCTTTTCTGGTGCATTTTTCTTATGCATTGAAGTCCTTCTTTGTCAGTTTTCATTCCTGAGGTGTGAAATGCTCCATAGGATGTTTTGATTTAACACCCATTCAATTCTCTTTACTGGGAGGAAAAAGCTTACGTTTAGAAGGCATGAGTGTCATCTACTCCTATTTTGTAATTAGCACTATAAGTCCACTGGGGTAAGGTTGTTTCAACTTTTTTTTTTTGCTTCGATTCAAATACATATTTTATGCTTGACCTATACTGATTATTTTTTTCCCTCCATCTTTAAATAAGAAAAGCTTTACAGTTTGTTTGGATTATTTGCTTTCTTTCTCTGGTTGATTTGATTCTTTTCTTTTGGTGTTTTGTTTTTCATTATAGCTATCAAGCACTGACTCTATTCAAAGCATCCTGTTAGATGTGCCCCAAAATATCTATCCTGATAGCACAAAATATCTGTCCTTTTGGTGAGAACCTTAGGAAAACAGAAGGTGCAGGAGAATTATCTAGTGGGTAAAAAATGTGCTGGTTAGTCCTGACTTTCTTTAGGAGAGCAAAGAAGGAAAGGTCATTGCAAGTTGAGGGAAACCTGAGGATGATCACCTTTGAATCAGAAAGTGAAACGTGGAAACACAGAATAATCCAAATGAGCAAACTCAGAGGGGGCCTGTGGGCAATAACACCAAAATGAATGACCAGTGCCAGTAGGACTGAGAGCCTCAAATAGCAGACACTCAACAGTCACTGGAGAGATGTGATCTGGCAGCTTCTAGAGGAGTTTTCTTAGGATGGGAGTCAGGGAGAAGTGCAGTAATGGGTCCATGCTATGCCACTTGCCCAGAGATAGTGATGCTAAAATGCCTGTTTAGGGCCCATTCGCTCTCCCATTAAATTGTGGTCCTGAGCAGCTATCGTTAGTAGTAGAATATTGTTTTGGTTTCTAGGGATGTTGTAGAAAAAACAGAGAGAATCCTTAGTCTTGAGGAGGGAAGCCAGTGAGTCATCTATTACATTAGCCTAGGCATGGGTGGTAAGGTTGAGAAACACTGTCAAGGGAGGGGGAGGGACTGGGAGAGAGCCTTCCTGTTGTAATTATTGCAATCTCTTGTATGTACTGTAGATGTCATGGCCTCATTAGGAAGAGATTCTGTGTATATGCTTTTGTTTTCATAAGAAAAACCTTCACCGTTCATCAGAGATGAGACCTGGAGTTTAGAGGGTGTGGTGTTCTCTCTGTATTATTAGTGTTAGGCTCATCTCTGGTTTCCTGACATTGACTCGATTGGGTTTTTATGATCTTTAAGGTTTAATTTCTCTGAAAAGGTATATACTGTCTTTGTTGAAATCAATTGCTTTCCTGAATTGCCCATCTGTCACTTATTTTCTGTAAACCTTGACTCACTTACCTTGCACTGGGAGATACCTAGAATATTTGACTGCAGTTCAGGTATGGAGACTCCTCTAACCATTTAATGGAAGTTTTGTGTTAACATATAAGATGTTTTCTTGCATCCGATAGACTTCATAAAGAGAAGCAGTGAAAATAATTATCGGCATCACTAAGGAGAGTGCCACCCTTTTTCTCAGAAATTGATTTAACTAGTCTATGCCCGTAGACAGGGTGACCAGTGCCACCTCAGAGCCAAGCTGTAGATGAGTGCTCTGCCTTGTCCTCCAGCCACTTTAATCTAATTTGTTCCATTTACTTTTCCAAGCTTTTCATCTTCCCACCATTTTAATACCATCAGAGATGGGGGCTGCCCATGACATTCAAACTTGACATTATCAAACACAAAAGGCGTCACTCAGACACTTGACTGCATTACAATGCAAGGGAAAAAAATAGATCCTAAAGGCTTAGAAATTATTGTTTCGTACCTTGAATGTAGGTGGATTTTTTTTTTTTTTCTGTTTCTTTCAATCTGTCTCATTTGACTGTTTTGCTTCTGTGTGTTTGCCGAGAGTACTAAAAACCGGGAAAAATTAGCACTCACCAAGCCGTAACATACCCATCCTTCTGTTCTTTGCAGGGATGTGTATTAATACAATGGAATTTTACAATTCTATGATTATCCGTTATTTGCTAGTCACCGACCACTTCCTGACGGAGTGCCAAAGCTGAGCCTTGCACTGGAGCTGCCTCTTCACTGCTGCCACCAGATCTTCTGTCAGTTGACTGTGGCCAGACCTTTTTCCCGACTCACACATCTGTGGTCTTTGCAGTAACTGTTATTGCTGGGTAGACCAGAAATCTATCGAATCCATAGCAGTCCTGTGTCTGTTTACCCATGAAATCTTTGTGTACGCATTGAGATAGAGGGGAGGGATTCTTAGTTAATATATTTATACCTCCCTTTACTTTCGATCCTGAACTTTCTATTCAAAGACAATTTACCCCCATATGTAAGACAACATTTGTGAGCTGAACAAACAGTGCTATCAGATTGTGGTGAATTGCTTCAGTAGTATTGCTTCATGCATAGAGATTGAGTGTGCTGTAAAGCTCTGTAAAACAGCCAGCTACATGGTATCCTACAGGTTTAATATGCTTCTCTAGCCTTGTACTTGGGAAGGATTTCTGTAATTGGAGACAATCTAGCTAGGAGAACTTTTTAAGCTATTGGAGGCTGAAATACAAGTTTTTGTGAAATGAGACTTTCTAGTCTTGAAACTGAGTAGATTACAAATTTCTCTTAACTGGACAGAATCATTGTTGCAGATGTAGAACAGTCTTGATTATCCAGAGTTTGAATTGCCAGCATAGGGATTATTCAGATTTCTTCCTAATTCCCCTGTCTTTTCTGTCACTACCTGACGTGAATCATTTCTCTAATCATTGGCACCTCTACTAATGGTACGGAAAGGCACGTTTGAACAGGAAAACCCAAACCTGGGAATTTTCCTTCGGAAGCGTGAATTATGTAAAAAATCTAAGTGGTAGGTTTTTTAAACTATTCATTAAAATTGACTATATTTCCTTCTGGGGAAACCCCTCTTTTTGTTTACAAATGGTGGTTTATTATAGCTATCAAAATGCCAGTATTTTACCCACATGTTTAAGAGGCAAACAGTAAATCCAGTAGTCTGAATGATTCCAAGTACTTGGTTTCATTGTTTTGGCTTATATCATTCCCCTGCCCTACCACCCAACCAACTATTATTTTGAATTAACTGGTTGGATAGCATGCCTAGATGGAATTTTAAAAAGCCACTCAGATCAAGCAAGTATACCTTGTGTAAGTTATTGGGATTCTGATAAGCGTATTTCTCTAGCATTAAGTACAAAAGTGAATTATTGGTGCCCAAACCTAAGTTAATCTCCAACCCCAGTCCTATCTCATTTTCATCATCAGTGACTGCCAGTCAGTCCTTGATAAATTATTTACATTTAGGATTTGACCCTCTAGAGGTCCTGAAAGTCCCAAACAACGTTAAAGTCTTGACAAACTCTCATATCCCGGAATTACATTGAAATGTAAAGAATTGAAAGTGTGGCTGGCTTTTCCGAGAGACTGTGATCGCAGAGCAGGCATGGACCTTACCAGCCACCTTCCAGTTTTGCAAAGTGTAGGATTCCATCTAGTGGATATTTTCACAGAATCAAATGTTATTTCCTCTCCTTTTCTCATACCTGAGTTGTGGTTTGAACATTTTCAAAATCTTGCAGTCATATCTGCCATATCATAACATCTTATCAAATAATTCACTCTTCTCTTACACTATCCTGATCTGACAAATATGTCTATAAACAATTGGTTTCACTTGAGGTGCCTAACCAAAACTCACAAGATGTTTCAGTTTCTAAATTTAATAGGTAATGTAATGTAGCTAATAAAATATATAATTTGTAGTATAGTTGATCCAAATATAAAGGGCAAAAATGTTATTCTTGGTACTAAAAATATTTTCTTGTCAGTAGATAAAAACTGAGTTTATTAGAAAGAAATATACTTGAAGTTTTAGAATGTTGAAGTATAGTTGATGAAGCAGTATAGTAACCATTAGTTTTCAATCCATATTGTAAAATGAAAATTTAATATATATAGCAATAATATAGCAGGCAAACTGAAAATGGAAAACCTTGGTAACTATTAGAAAAATCATTGTCAAATCTAGTCATAAATTATATATACGTAGGAAATGCCTCTTGACATTCATATGTGTGTGCATTCCAGCTGTGCACCTGTATCTGTATTGATATTTGTACCTGTGTCTATAGTCAGAAGTAGAAAGAAAGATAGAGAATGGTCATATTCCTAGTAACATGTAAGATGGTTATGTTCCTGGCAAAATACCATGTTTCTTGCTAGCTGACATGATTAATTTCCCATAATCTGACATGCAATGTACTAGTTACCAGATGAACCACACATAACTCTTAAGGAATTCTAATCTAGTACTTAATTAGCAATTATTTTAAAGTTTAATGTTTCACTCATGGATATATTTCATATTTGGAAACTGAGAGCAAAAAAATTAAGGATTACCAAGCTATCAGAGCTCTCAGCTCTAAAGTTAACATACTTGCCTGCTCAGGAAGAGGTCTGGAAAAGAAACATCAGCCATGCTTTGTGGGGAAGAAGATCCTCATGTGAAGTGGTCTGCTCTCAGCTAAAACTAAACCTGGCGTTACGGAAAAGCCAGGCCAGTGAGACTAAATTCTGTTTCTTCTTACTGCTGGCAAGTCACAAACCAACCATAGGGTCTATTTGTATATATTCACTTTTCTGTGAGTCCTGTATAAGTGAGAACACAAGGAAAGTGCCATCAACATGCTTAGTATTTAATGTGGCCTAAGATCTTGTTTGAAAAAAATATGTAAACAATGTGTGCATATTTTTCTAAAATGAAATGGGTTTCCCAAGTTAGAATTCTTTTCTTCTCAATCTATTGATATTTATGATGTATATGCCATGTGTTTATAGCCACATATCGTATGTGATTTATAGACATACACATAGTCTCTAGAGGTCAGTAGAATATAAGAAATGGGCAAACATTCACATGTAGATGAGCCCTAGAGATTCTGAAGACCATTTTTCAAATGATAAAGTAATGATAGTTGACTAATGCCATTAGGAACCAAAATCATTAATCAGTGTTAACAAAAAAGTCATGTCATTCTTGTTCCTGAAATGAAACTAATCTATTTATTTTAAGCAAATTTCAGATACATGGACATTTACATGGCAAGAACCTTGACAGGAAAAGCACACTGTAATTACTTTATAATGGTTTATTATAAGACTATTTCTCTAAAATATTTTTGAAGACATTTTTAATTTTATTTTGTTTAAGAGAACAAAATAGTAAATTGTTTTTAAACATTTGACTATTATATCCAAAACAGTGTTTCTGTTTTAGCTGCTAATTCAGTCTCTTCCACTCTTAGAAATGAATAATTTGATAATTTATATGTTTCAGTTCTATGTGTTCTAAGGAACTAAATGTCCCTGATGATGGGAAATGTCTTAGAAAATTGTAATTTATTTTATATATAAAGCTAAAGTTGTTGACAGTGCAGTAAATTAGTGCACAGTTGAAGACGTTGATCAAGTCTTTCTCTAGAAAAGTCATACTCAAGAAAGTATAGAAAATGATGGCAGGTAACTCTGACCTACTTAACAATGGGATTGCTGGTGCCTCCTACACTCATCCGTGCAAAGAAAACTGTGTCAGAGCTTCATGTTTCATCTGGATTTGAGATGGAATAATTATCATTTAATTTGAGGTTACTTGCCGTGGCTTAGAACTTAATATGACTTGCACACAAGAAGATCACCCACACCTGGATCCAAGCTATCAGTGCTCTATTCCTATATGTGTCCATTTACACCATAGCAGATTGCATTCTTACCTCAGTGTCTTCCATGATAAACCCTAATCCAAGGGTTACAAACACAAATGCCTAGAGGAAACTATTCAGATATAAGACAATAGGAGATAATGGGGGACATTAAAGAGTCATTCCAAATTTAAACACATGCATACACACATTCAAACCTAACCCTATGCTACCTAAATAAAACAAGACAAAAATCTATAAGCATTTCTACAGAATGGTCACATGAAGTAGTTAAGAGAAATTTAGGCTTAGAGGAGTTTCAGTCATCACAAAGAAATCTCCAATAGATATTGATAAATATTTCTAGAATGCTTCCAGTGAGTCATCTAGTCCTTACTTTGCTGCCAAATTATTAAATGAGGAAGATACAGTATATTTCCTATCCTCAAGGAATTTGTAATGTATTGGCTTGGCCAAAAAGTGTGTTTGAGTTTTTCCATAACATCTTGCGGAATAACCCGGATGAACATTTTGGCCAACACACTAATTAGATACCTCCAAGACATCCTCTCCCTTGCCTCTGTGGCCTCATATCTGTGCTCTTGAGCTCCTGCACCCTCCGTTCCATCTCTACAGAATCCCCTTCAGTCCTTCCAGCTTTCATAATTGTGCCTTTTCAAGTGCTCATCTGTGACACACCAGCTTGCCCTGGCTGATTTCTATGCATCCTTTAGGTTTCAGGTTAAGTGTTGATTCCTCCCAGAAGTTTCCCTGGACTATCCCTCCCTAAGCCTAAATTCAGAGTTCCTGCTCTGTAACCCTATAACAATGGATTTATCTTACTGTAACGCTGAAACTCCAATACTTTGGCCACCTCGTGCAAAGAGTTGACTCATTGGAAAAGATCCTGATGCTGGGAAGGATTGGGGGCAGGAGGAGAAGGGAACAACAGAGGATGGGATGGCTGGATGGCATCACCAACTCGATGCACATGAGTTTGGATGGACTCCGGGAGTTGGTGATGGACAGGGAGGCCTGGCATGCTGCGATTCATGGGGTCGCAGTCAGACATGACTGAGCGAGTGAACTGAACTGAACACGGTTTATCGTTTATAGAACTACTTGTCTACTTGTCCACACTCACATAATCTATTAAGCTCAGCTAAGTCAGGAACCATGTGATCTAACTTGTCCATGTATCATGAAGCCTAGTAAAATATTTGACAGCATAAAGTTTATTTAATTAGCATCTCTTGAATGACTTTAAATACATAAATAATAACAAGGCGTTGATAAATTGAAAAGTAGGTTTCACATCTTCAAGAAACTGGGAAGGATTGGCATCCTTGTTTGAACTCAAGTCTTACTCAAGGATAGGTTCAAAGTGCCCCAAGTGTTAACTTTCTTCTGCTTCTTCTTAGCCACCTTGAAATAATCCAGGTCCCTAAGTATCAGAACAGAACCACCCTTTTAGTTGGAAGGGGGTGTACACTTTAGAGTTGTGGTTTTCACACTAGTCTCTGATCAGGGACAGTAGACCAGACACCCTAAAAGCAGGGACTCCCTCTGACTACTCTAGTGATTGGTTTAGGACATGGAACCTTAGTTATTGGAAGCAGACCGTGGACTCTGACCAGTGTCACAGTGAAGATGGTGGTTGCTCAGTATGAGACACTGCTAGGAACGGGAGGTCGGAAGCAATGATGCAGAGTAAGTAAGTATTGATTTCTTCTTACTTGGGTCTAGGAACCTCACTTTATGTGAGGGTCTTCTTCCATCACATCGTCCTTCCATACTGTCCTTTCCTCTTCATCATCTTAAATGTTTTGATAAAGTCTTTGAATTCTCTGATTTGGTAAGATGGAGCTACCTCTAGTTACTGGAATAAAAGACCCTAATTGGTGCCATTCTTCCTTTAACACCCCAAGACTTATGTTTGCATCTCATATAGGAGATTTCCCAGATTCCCACTCTATTATGTTCTGTAGACGAAAAATTTAAATGAGCGAGTAGTTTCTAATAGCACACCCAATTCATGTCTACTTGGTATTTAGTTGGTTTTCTTCAGGTATGGGTAAACCATACCCCAAAGTAGAAAATTACTCTTATAGTACCCTGAAAAATGGTTAAGACTGGATTTGGAATTAAAGAGTGGATAACTTTAAACTTTAATGACCTTAACTCAGTTATATTTGAAGTATTATTTTAATTTGAAAATGTATAATGAGTTTGAGATGTGTAAGGAATATGGTAGAAAGTGCTTTCAGATATGGTATCTTCTTCTTATTATTTTAGATTACCTTCTGCCTTTCTCATCTAGCCCCACGCTCACTGTCATTTATTTTTATTGTTGTCCAAAGGAGGTAGTGTATATTTTATAAGAAGTATAAAATGAGATTTTCTCCATATATTTATATGATTAAAGCATCTTTGGAGCTATATTATTCAGAAAGAATAATGAACGTTTTAGAAAGAACTAAAGCACATGTGATATAGCATGGAAGCTGGTGAGAGGGCTGGCTATTATTCTACAGTTTGGTAATATTTGCTATGTATTTTAAGGGATTTTCTTTTTGAGTATTGTGTCAGGGAAGTTAAAAAGAGGGACATGTGGAGATTAATACTAAATCCTTTTATTCATCTCTGGTGAAAATATAAGAAACTTAGCCACCAAAATATTTTCCTAAAGATTCATCGTCTTTCTGTATTGCACAAAAGCATCAATAGTCTTACAGCCATTCTAGAAGTTCTTTAGATAACAATTTAATACAGTTGTTAAACAAATAATAAAATCATTATTTTAATTTATACTAATAAACATTCAAAGGGTGGTCAGTTTACTGTCCCCCTGGCAATATACATATTAAATGATTGAGTTCACTACTGTAGCTTCTGTTTTAACTTTTTACATACACCTTCTTACCCCAGTTTTATTCTTCTGTGAGTATAATGTCAGGGTGCCTGTTTCTGCCTCGTCTCCCTTGTCTTCTCCAGAGTATCCTAGTGCATTCGCTCAGACCTCTTTTGTAGAAACTCTTAATGCCAAAAATAGTTTACATTTTCTCTAGAATAAAACAGAACATTTTTAGAAAAACAAGGTAATTCTTTGAAAAGTGAAATATACTTGCCATGAGGAATCATATTCCATTTATAAGGAATTAGAACCACATCATAACAGTCACAGCATCCCTCATCTGCAAAATATTCTAGAATGAGAAACAATAATCAGTATTAAAGTAAAAATATATATTTCAATTTAGTTAGATGATTTTACTTCACAAAAGTGCACGCAGTTACAAAAAATTGACCTTTGACTTTTAACTTGGGTTTATTTTGCAATTTTGAAAAATGCTTGTGGATTTGTTAATGTTAAGTTGGTAATTGTTGATCTCTGAGGAGGGGTGTAGCATCTTCAGTCTGAGCTTATTACTGTGTAAAATATGGATTGCCTTTACCCTAATGGCCTCTGAATCCTATTACCATCCCATTAGAGAGTGTGGGATTTTAGTAATTCTGTTGTTGTTTCCAGTGGGCAGTGCATATAATGGGGAAGGGCAGGGGTTAATGCAATTCATCTCTTTTAATACTTGTAACTCTGAGTCCCTTATCACTCACTGTGGTTTCATTGGAATTCCACTCCCCCCACTACCACCCCCCTTCTTACTGTTATCTTTAAAGCCCGATATCTTTCTATATGGCTTTCCTTACTAGAAGAGTTTGGAGAAGGGAGTTTTGGGTGATTCATCAGTTCAGATAGAATTTTAGCTATTAGATTTTCATAAACCGAATATAAATAAGGTGGTGCGTCAGCTTGTGTGAAGCAGGCTGCAGCTTAGAAATGTTTTCAGTGACTGTCATTGTGCCAAGAATAGTATTGAAATAGCTCTTCAATCAAGATCATTTATAAGGCCTTTTGGAAGAAGAAGCATGAGACAAGCGGGTCGGATCAATGCCCGCTAGTGTTCTGGGTATAATGTTTCCATGTGTTGGCGGAGACAGCTGTGTCCTGGGTCCTAACAGTGCTAGAGAGGGGAATTGGGAAAGATTTCAAAGTGATAGGAATTAGATTCCTTTAAAGAGAAGTTTCCAAGCAATGGTAAATTCCCTCTATATCAGCCATGCTCAGTAGACATACATGCCTGATTACGTACCCCTGGTTTTATTCATGAAATTTGTTTTTAGCTAGTACAGCTTTTTTCAGAATAAATACGAACATCAGATTACTTCTCGGGATGTCAAAACAAATTAGTTTCCCACAGTGATGCAGTGAAAGGTGTAACTATTTTGCCTTTTTTATATGTCAGAAAGCATTACTGGAACTGGGGAATTCCACTTTTTTCCCCTTTAGCCTGAGAGCCTAGTGGTTTGCAAAGGTCTAGTTTAATGCAGAAGCATGGTCACCTAGAGCTCCAGCACCCCCCTCTGCTGCCATTAATGAGAATCGCATGCTGAGATCCTAAGAGGCATCTGAGCTCAGAAAAAGGCAGGGAATGGCAGGAGGTGATCAAACCATTTCAATCTGTTGAAAGTGAGTGATATTCCCAGGGCTTATTGTTCACCTTCTCAGAGAATTAAGTTTCCATATGTTTCATCATAAATGGAATGAGTGTGCAACGTAACTGCAACATGACAGTGTCTGCTGGTTAATGCAGTAGAAAACTGGTGTTTGGAGGCAGATTTCTTCTTCATGTTCTAAATATTGTGGTTACCCACCTGGTTATAGCTACTAGCCTAGGGTGGTGGTGTTTAGATGTGGTGGCTTGATACAGAGTATCTTACGTGTTTTTGTGAATATTCATGAATTGAGTTGTTCCTTAATTTGAGATATCACTCCCCATATTTCCAGACAGACTGTGATATTCTTTCTTTTCATCAGTGGGGTGTGTTGAGTGAAATTTATTTTAGAAGGTAATTGTATAGCCACAGGTATAGTTTTCATTCCAATGAATTGATATGCATAAGCATTGGAAATATATTATTTCCTTTTGATCTTTAGTTACAGATTATCTTTTCAAACCACTTTTGTTCCCGCAATCACTTGGGAAGCTCAAACAAGCAAAAATAAAATAAAATGTAATACAGGTACCTACTGATGTAATAGTCTTTTTAAAAGGCAGTGCACCTTGAGACCATTTGCTGAAAATCAGTCAGACATGACTGAGCGAGTGAACTGAACTGAACACGGTTTATCGTTTATAGAACTACTTGTCTACTTGTCCACACTCACATAATCTATTAAGCTCAGCTAAGTCAGGAACCATGTGATCTAACTTGTCCATGTATCATGAAGCCTAGTAAAATATTTGACAGCATAAAGTTTATTTAATTAGCATCTCTTGAATGACTTTAAATACATAAATAATAACAAGGCGTTGATAAATTGAAAAGTAGGTTTCACATCTTCAAGAAACTGGGAAGGATTGGCATCCTTGTTTGAACTCAAGTCTTACTCAAGGATAGGTTCAAAGTGCCCCAAGTGTTAACTTTCTTCTGCTTCTTCTTAGCTACCTTGAAATAATCCAGGTCCCTAAGTATCAGAACAGAACCACCCTTTTAGTTGGAAGGGGGTGTACACTTTAGAGTTGTGGTTTTCACACTAGTCTCTGATCAGGGACAGTAGACCAGACACCCTAAAAGCAGGGACTCCCTCTGACTACTCTAGTGATTGGTTTAGGACATGGAACCTTAGTTATTGGAAGCAGACCGTGGACTCTGACCAGTGTCACAGTGAAGATGGTGGTTGCTCAGTATGAGACACTGCTAGGAACGGGAGGTCGGAAGCAATGATGCAGAGTAAGTAAGTATTGATTTCTTCTTACTTGGGTCTAGGAACCTCACTTTATGTGAGGGTCTTCTTCCATCACATCGTCCTTCCATACTGTCCTTTCCTCTTCATCATCTTAAATGTTTTGATAAAGTCTTTGAATTCTCTGATTTGGTAAGATGGAGCTACCTCTAGTTACTGGAATGAAAGACCCTAATTGGTGCCATTCTTCCTTTAACACCCCAAGACTTATGTTTGCATCTCATATAGGAGATTTCCCAGATTCCCACTCTATTATGTTCTGTAGACGAAAAATTTAAATGAGCGAGTAGTTTCTAATAGCACACCCAATTCATGTCTACTTGGTATTTAGTTGGTTTTCTTCAGGTATGGGTAAACCATACCCCAAAGTAGAAAATTACTCTTATAGTACCCTGAAAAATGGTTAAGACTGGATTTGGAATTAAAGAGTGGATAACTTTAAACTTTAATGACCTTAACTCAGTTATATTTGAAGTATTATTTTAATTTGAAAATGTATAATGAGTTTGAGATGTGTAAGGAATATGGTAGAAAGTGCTTTCAGATATGGTATCTTCTTCTTATTATTTTAGATTACCTTCTGCCTTTCTCATCTAGCCCCACGCTCACTGTCATTTATTTTTATTGTTGTCCAAAGGAGGTAGTGTATATTTTATAAGAAGTATAAAATGAGATTTTCTCCATATATTTATATGATTAAAGCATCTTTGGAGCTATATTATTCAGAAAGAATAATGAACGTTTTAGAAAGAACTAAAGCACATGTGATATAGCATGGAAGCTGGTGAGAGGGCTGGCTATTATTCTACAGTTTGGTAATATTTGCTATGTATTTTAAGGGATTTTCTTTTTGAGTATTGTGTCAGGGAAGTTAAAAAGAGGGACATGTGGAGATTAATACTAAATCCTTTTATTCATCTCTGGTGAAAATATAAGAAACTTAGCCACCAAAATATTTTCCTAAAGATTCATCGTCTTTCTGTATTGCACAAAAGCATCAATAGTCTTACAGCCATTCTAGAAGTTCTTTAGATAACAATTTAATACAGTTGTTAAACAAATAATAAAATCATTATTTTAATTTATACTAATAAACATTCAAAGGGTGGTCAATTTACTGTCCCCCTGGCAATATACATATTAAATGATTGAGTTCACTACTGTAGCTTCTGTTTTAACTTTTTACATACACCTTCTTACCCCAGTTTTATTCTTCTGTGAGTATAATGTCAGGGTGCCTGTTTCTGCCTCGTCTCCCTTGTCTTCTCCAGAGTATCCTAGTGCATTCGCTCAGACCTCTTTTGTAGAAACTCTTAATGCCAAAAATAGTTTACATTTTCTCTAGAATAAAACAGAACATTTTTAGAAAAACAAGGTAATTCTTTGAAAAGTGAAATATACTTGCCATGAGGAATCATATTCCATTTATAAGGAATTAGAACCACATCATAACAGTCACAGCATCCCTCATTTGCAAAATATTCTAGAATGAGAAACAATAATCAGTATTAAAGTAAAAATATATATTTCAATTTAGTTAGATGATTTTACTTCACAAAAGTGCACGCAGTTACAAAAAATTGACCTTTGACTTTTAACTTGGGTTTATTTTGCAATTTTGAAAAATGCTTGTGGATTTGTTAATGTTAAGTTGGTAATTGTTGATCTCTGAGGAGGGGTGTAGCATCTTCAGTCTGAGCTTATTACTGTGTAAAATATGGATTGCCTTTACCCTAATGGCCTCTGAATCCTATTACCATCCCATTAGAGAGTGTGGGATTTTAGTAATTCTGTTGTTGTTTCCAGTGGGCAGTGCATATAATGGGGAAGGGCAGGGGTTAATGCAATTCATCTCTTTTAATACTTGTAACTCTGAGTCCCTTATCACTCACTGTGGTTTCATTGGAATTCCACTCCCCCCACTACCACCCCCCTTCTTACTGTTATCTTTAAAGCCCGATATCTTTCTATATGGCTTTCCTTACTAGAAGAGTTTGGAGAAGGGAGTTTTGGGTGATTCATCAGTTCAGATAGAATTTTAGCTATTAGATTTTCATAAACCGAATATAAATAAGGTGGTGCGTCAGCTTGTGTGAAGCAGGCTGCAGCTTAGAAATGTTTTCAGTGACTGTCATTGTGCCAAGAATAGTATTGAAATAGCTCTTCAATCAAGATCATTTATAAGGCCTTTTGGAAGAAGAAGCATGAGACAAGTGGGTCGGATCAATGCCCGCTAGTGTTCTGGGTATAATGTTTCCATGTGTTGGCGGAGACAGCTGTGTCCTGGGTCCTAACAGTGCTAGAGAGGGGAATTGGGAAAGATTTCAAAGTGATAGGAATTAGATTCCTTTAAAGAGAAGTTTCCAAGCAATGGTAAATTCCCTCTATATCAGCCATGCTCAGTAGACATACATGCCTGATTACGTACCCCTGGTTTTATTCATGAAATTTGTTTTTAGCTAGTACAGCTTTTTTCAGAATAAATACGAACATCAGATTACTTCTCGGGATGTCAAAACAAATTAGTTTCCCACAGTGATGCAGTGAAAGGTGTAACTATTTTGCCTTTTTTATATGTCAGAAAGCATTACTGGGACTGGGGAATTCCACTTTTTTCCCCTTTAGCCTGAGAGCCTAGTGGTTTGCAAAGGTCTAGTTTAATGCAGAAGCATGGTCACCTAGAGCTCCAGCACCCCCCTCTGCTGCCATTAATGAGAATCGCATGCTGAGATCCTAAGAGGCATCTGAGCTCAGAAAAAGGCAGGGAATGGCAGGAGGTGATCAAACCATTTCAATCTGTTGAAAGTGAGTGATATTCCCAGGGCTTATTGTTCACCTTCTCAGAGAATTAAGTTTCCATATGTTTCATCATAAATGGAATGAGTGTGCAACGTAACTGCAACATGACAGTGTCTGCTGGTTAATGCAGTAGAAAACTGGTGTTTGGAGGCAGATTTCTTCTTCATGTTCTAAATATTGTGGTTACCCACCTGGTTATAGCTACTAGCCTAGGGTGGTGGTGTTTAGATGTGGTGGCTTGATACAGAGTATCTTACGTGTTTTTGTGAATATTCATGAATTGAGTTGTTCCTTAATTTGAGATATCACTCCCCATATTTCCAGACAGACTGTGATATTCTTTCTTTTCATCAGTGGGGTGTGTTGAGTGAAATTTATTTTAGAAGGTAATTGTATAGCCACAGGTATAGTTTTCATTCCAATGAATTGATATGCATAAGCATTGGAAATATATTATTTCCTTTTGATCTTTAGTTACAGATTATCTTTTCAAACCACTTTTGTTCCCGCAATCACTTGGGAAGCTCAAACAAGCAAAAATAAAATAAAATGTAATACAGGTACCTACTGATGTAATAGTCTTTTTAAAAGGCAGTGCACCTTGAGACCATTTGCTGAAAATTATGAACCCCTGTAAGAGACATGTAGAACCTACACAGAATTATTACAGTTTTGTAAAGGACAGTATAGAGGATCCTGGTTATTCGGTAATTGGAGTGTGGACTTCTGTTTTGCATTTATGTTTGAGTCCCATTTAATTCATCTCGGGTCTTTGTTCTTGAAACTTCCCTTCAGATCTGCCGATTTGCCAAGAAACATAAAAATCAGATGACACAGATGTTTCTCTCGATGAGAGAATGGGGTATCATCTTTCCTATCTTCATAAAGCCAAAAACTATTCAGAGTCTCTTTCAGTGTTCCCTTAATGCAAAATATACACATTATTTAACATTTGTTAAATATCAGCAAATCAGTAATGACATTTGACTCTTTGTTAAGCCTACATAATTTGGTTCTAAAACACCCTACTATCAGAATTCAAAAATAAATATGAATTTTTGTGAGGAAGACACAGCAATATTCAATACCACATTTTATACCATATTTTATCCTATGCTTTCTTGGCTACACACTTTCCAACAAGTTTATGATAGCAATAGAAGTCAGCACATATATTTAAATATGTATTTTGTAACTATAAAAGTTGAACGGTCCATACCAGATATTCAGGGGGAAAAAAAAGCACAATAAAAATCAACCATATTTTCACCCAAATCTATTTTTTAACCCTCTTCAACAAATGAGTATTTTAAGAATCAAGATTTTGTTTTACGCATTCATTATTGCACTGTGGGAATTCTCTCATATATTAAATAGCACTCAAAAACATTTATATTCTATGAAAGTGTATGCCTTAAAAATATAATGATTTAAGAGATAAATTTTATTTTATGATTATAAAAAGCTAGTTATATGCTTCTTAAAAAATAATTTGAAAAATATACAGGTGAAAATATGCATTTTAAAATGCTATATTAAAAGATACTAATAATAGTTTCACCTGTCCTTTTGATTATTTTGCCCATATAATAAGTAAAATATTATTTTTTAATTTATGATATGTTAAAATTATATACTTTAAATTTATTTACTTTCCACTGATTTTTCTGCTTCATTTCATTTTTAAAAAAATAAAGATTTATTTCTTTATAACTACTCTTAATATTTTTAGGGTATGGTCAATTTCTGCTTGTCATATTCTTTACTCATATTTTACCCTAGTAGTTTTTTTATTGTGTTTTTTTCACATGAAACTATTTAAAATCTTCATGTAGTAAAGCTTTCTAATATTCTAGCTATCTTGAATTGGTTCTCAGCTTCAAAAGAAGCCCCATTATAAGGTTCAATAAATAGGTACTATTTTCTTCTAGTAATTAAAATTTGTTAATAACATTAATTTTTAATCCATTAAAAATTTTATGTATGTGTCAGATAAGGATCTATTTTCCCTTCAAAGTTAATCAATTATCAGCATTTTCACCTGTATTTTTTACCTATATTTTCAGTCTCTTGTGCAGTATAGTCTATTTTGGGACCTTCTGCTCTGTAAAATATACTTGTGTGTGTGTTTATATATATTTTTGCACTATTATTGTTATACTAAATTCATAGTAATAGAGGAATTTCTGTTTTCTTTTTCTTTTGCTCAGAATGTCATTCTTATTTATTTTTCCTAATAAGTTGAATAAAACTATGATATTAAAATTTTAAGCATATATTTATATGCCTTAAATTCAATTTGTTTAAATTTTCAACCTACTTATTTACTTTTGTGCATATATAGAACAGTAGGAAAATGTTACCGTCTTCAACATTATTTTTCTCTTTGAGTCATTTATAAATGGTAGCGTTTTCTTCCCTCTTTTCTCCAACAACATATTTCCACCCTTTTAAATATGTGGGTTCAATGTTTTCATTTATTATTCCTTCATTTGTCTTAATCAGGCAATTTATTTTGGAATTTTATTTTTAAAATCCCTTATGCATTTTGCATAGAATGATGCAAGAAATTTCTCCTACATAACTTTATTTTCTTTTTATAAAACAATGTCTGTTAAAAAGTGCTCATTATATTAGTGTACCAAGTGCCCAGTTACGTTTACTGAACCATATCTGCACAAAATAAAACACTGATTTACATTGTTGGTCTTTATCCATTTGTGTGTTCAGCATTAAATGCATGAAGAAATCTGAACAGTTCTGATTGCTCTAGCGTCCCCTTGGGAATTTTTTAAGATATAATCCATAGAAAGTCAGTGCAGTACAAAACTCCACAAAGAAAGTGTTTCTTAGTGAAGTTAGTTTGAAAAATAATTCATATAATAGCCTTTTCTTGGCACTTCATAATAACTCTTGTCATATTAAAAACTTGGACGAGTTCAACAGTAAAAACTTCTCTCATCTGTTTGAACCCAGCTTCTCCTTATATAATTAGTATTCAAGTGGCATTATTCTAATCAATTTCAATTTCCGATGAGTCTTGCTACTTTTTGGGGTGGAATGCAAAATAGTTCTACTCAGATTAAGAGGCAGGTCTTGAAGCATTTCATTCGCTGAACATTTACTTAATGGTTAATAATAGTCTGGTTGCAGAAGGCAGTGTTGTATCATCATCATACAGAGTAGCTCTATGCTCCTTTGAAAATACATTAAGCTTTTTGCAGATCAATTTTTTTTCTGTAAAATGGGGACAGTATCATTGCAGGAGCTTACAAGCAGCAGCAGTGAGGCATATAAAGTCCTTAATACAATTTCTGCACAGAGAAATCACTTACAAAATTATAGTTGGCATTATACTTAATAATCATTTACAAGAAAAATGAATAGGACATATTCCTTGCTCTCAAACACCCTAACAGTTGGTGCAATAAGAAGTAACAATTTCATAATGCTTTGCAATTGGCATGTATTTTATTGGTGCGCTGTCGAGAAAGTGAGGATGCAAATAAATGAAAGAAGAGACAAATGCAGCGAGGGAGCTGAAGTCAAGTGATACAGGTTTTCAGAGGGTAGTTATCCCA
This sequence comes from Oreotragus oreotragus, assembly GCA_006410675.1. Classification (NCBI taxonomy): domain Eukaryota; kingdom Metazoa; phylum Chordata; class Mammalia; order Artiodactyla; family Bovidae; genus Oreotragus; species Oreotragus oreotragus. Next base: position 109,257 of record SJYX01016588.1, on the reverse strand, counting down.
TGCTCCAGTATTTGTCAATCCAGGAGGAGGATTTTACCTTGGTTGAATATGGGAGGCTGTCACAAGTTTAGCTCCTTAGCTCCAGGTGCTTCCTGAGTTGGGCTTCTTTCTCTGCTAAGGACTTGTGAGATATGATTCTAAAACCGTCCCCAAGTTGTGCGTGCCTTCGTGTCCTGTGGGCCTCTGATTCATCAGTCCTTTCTTACCCTTCTCCCCACTGGAGCACCGTTTTATCCTCCTGAAAGCGACGTCCTAGCTTAGCAAGAACAAGGTAGAAATGTTGGTAAACCCGTTTATTACTTTTAGTCTAGACTACTGTAATTCTCCATTTGTGGGTCTTCTAAACTGTGTTATTATATGTGTGTGTGTGTGTGTGTGTATATATATATAATTAGTATTCAAGTGGCATTATTCTAATCAATTTCAATTTCCGATGAGTCTTGCTACTTTTTGGGGTGGAATGCAAAATAGTTCTACTCAGATTAAGAGGCAGGTCTTGAAGCATTTCATTCGCTGAACATTTACTTAATGGTTAATAATAGTCTGGTTGCAGAAGGCAGTGTTGTATCATCATCATACAGAGTAGCTCTATGCTCCTTTGAAAATACATTAAGCTTTTTGCAGATCAATTTTTTTTCTGTAAAATGGGGAGAGTATCATTGCAGGAGCTTACAAGCAGCAGCAGTGAGGCATATAAAGTCCTTAATACAATTTCTGCACAGAGAAATCACTTACAAAATTATAGTTGGCATTATACTTAATAATCATTTACAAGAAAAATGAATAGGACATATTCCTTGCTCTCAAACACCCTAACAGTTGGTGCAATAAGAAGTAACAATTTCATAATGCTTTGCAATTGGCATGTATTTTATTGGTGCGCTGTCGAGAAAGTGAGGATGCAAATAAATGAAAGAAGAGACAAATGCAGCGAGGGAGCTGAAGTCAAGTGATACAGGTTTTCAGAGGGTAGTTATCCCATGCTCCAGTATTTGTCAATCCAGGAGGAGGATTTTACCTTGGTTGAATATGGGAGGCTGTCACAAGTTTAGCTCCTTAGCTCCAGGTGCTTCCTGAGTTGGGCTTCTTTCTCTGCTAAGGACTTGTGAGATATGATTCTAAAACCGTCCCCAAGTTGTGCGTGCCTTCGTGTCCTGTGGGCCTCTGATTCATCAGTCCTTTCTTACCCTTCTCCCCACTGGAGCACCGTTTTATCCTCCTGAAAGCGACGTCCTAGCTTAGTAAGAACAAGGTAGAAATGTTGGTAAACCCGTTTATTACTTTTAGTCTAGACTACTGTAATTCTCCATTTGTGGGTCTTCTAAACTGTGTTATTTATAGAATGCAACTTAAGAGTATAAGTGGCCTAGATCTTTCCTGGCATTTTGTCACATCAGCATATTTAGAACCATCAATTTAGCCATGTATTGGTTGCCCATAAAATTTCTCATTGATTATGAAGTTGTTTTACTCACACAAATGGTCCCTCAGAGATTTGGTTTCATTCTGCCTGTCTCATGGATTTTCCTTTTACCAAACCCTGGTCACATCTAAGGACTTAAATTTGGAAGTTTTTGATACTTTCTATGAGCTTGAGATGAGTATATTAACAGGTTGGCAAGCTTTAGCTTTTATTATATTTTCAATATAAACTATTTATTACTTCAGGAAAATATGTATTCTTTATAGATAGGAAAAACATGTTTCCTTTTTTGTGCATAATTTTCTTTTATATGCATAATTTTTCTGGCATAATGTCCAATATTATGGAGAAAATATGGGCTCAGATATTTCCCTATACATATACAATAAAATGTTTAATAAAGTGATATTTATATCATACATAATTTAGTAAGGTACTTTTTAAAGTTGATGTTAGTGTGGTCTTTTTCATTACTTTAAAACTTTTAGCTATAATATTTCATTTCATAAAATATGTTATTTTTTTCATTTAGCAAATGTTCCTTAAATAAATATTTATCACTGTTCACTCTTTCCATAGCCCTACCCTAGTTTCTGAAGGAATAGTGACAAATGAAACAGGCACAGCCCATGTCCCTATGGAAATAACCCTCTCTTGGAAGCTATGGGAGTTCCTTTCATTTTGAAGCTCTATAAGAGAGATGATTTAGGATCTCAATTGAATCACTCAGGAATATTTGATCTAGCTCTCATTCTATTTGTGCTAAGAATACAAGTGTTTTTGTTTTATTTTTTTTTAAGGGGATAGCCTTGGAGAAAGCTTCCCATGTTCTGCCATCTTTTGTAGAAATCTTCTATTTATGGGCCTCTATCTTGATCATCTTATTATGAACATGCATTCTGCCTCTCTGCTTGGGCTGTTTGAAATAAAGCTTTTTTTTTTTTTGGAACTGCATTGGGGGTTATAAGTCCCAGGCTCTTTGTCAAATAGTTGTAGAACTCACCCACAACCATGGGCCTCTGGTCACTATTCATTTTTCTAGGCTTATGTCTGTCTGGGAAGAGAAGTTGGGAATCAAGAGTTAAATTAAAAATATAAATGCTTATTCCTCATCTTCACTCGAAGATTCCTATATTGGCCTTTAGATGAAAACACATTGTATGCTTTGAGTCTATCCATTTAATTCATAGGAACACTTCTGAAACTGAAAAAAATGTCCCCCGTTACAGCTGTTTCTTTTAGAGTTTTGAGATATACCACCATTATAAATCTTTGCATTACTGGACAAAAGCATTTTTGGAATGGGTCCCTGTATACCAGGAATGCTTGCTACTTTCTTCTCTCTCACCTCAGGAAAATGTTGGCAATACCATCTTAGTCATCCCGTGCTGATGTTGTTGGATGATGACCACATGTAGATTTTGAGGAGACTCAGATAACTTTCTTTGCTGAAATGTGACTTCTCTCTTGCATATGTACTGCCGTGTACATTCCTTAAGTTACACATTCTCTGCCTGATAGAAAAAAATATTGTATAAAATAATTCTAAAATATGCAGTATTTAAGAACTTAAATTCTTTAAATCTGCTAGTAGATTAGAAATCTGGCTTGAAACATCCACTGCTAAAATTAAACTGTATTAAGATTGGATCATACAATGCCGGGTTCCAAGTTTCTGTTTCGTTCTGTCTTTAGCCAACCAGTATAGAAGTTGTGTTTCTCATTGATGATAACATATGACTTTGCACCTAAATGTACTATGTGAAATGTGAATTGGAGAAAGCACATAGCTTTTTATTTTAATCTTTAAAATATATAATCTATAAAAACATAATGTTATCTAACCGTCATGGGATTGTAGTAACTGAACATGGTTCTAGAAACCTGAGTTGTTGTAAAATAAGTCTCTCACTTGTAGATACTAGAAATCAGCTACCATCAAGACAGAAATAGTGTTTGTATCCAGCTATCATTCTATAAAATATATAATTTTTGTGTGTTTTGTTTAATATAAAAGCTAATGTTGTCATTAATTATAAATAACATTTTTAAACCCTAGACTTGGAGTTGAATGCTCTTAAAGTAACTGCAATTTTGTGGCATGCTTCAGTTTTTATTGTTGTAGAGTCAAAGACTCGGAGAGGGAATACTTCAGTATTCTTTCATATGGAAAGGAGAACATCAAACAGTGATCGTCTGCCTTCGATCGTATATTGATAGATGGCTGAAAAGAGAATCTGAACAGTTCACCAACGTCACACTCTTCTTGATACACCAAAGTCATTGCAATTTTACTTACAAATACAGATTAGGAAGTGAAAGACTGATTGACTCTGGCAGTTTCAAATGCATTATGTTTGTTCTGACCCCAGCTCAAATGAAAATAGAATGATTCCAAACCTCGGAATGGTCCCGAAACTGAAATTACTCATTTGAAACTGCCAGGACTGATCAGTGCAAAATCAAGTTCTTCTGAGTCCTTCATTTGGAGAACATCAATTTCAAGGATTTAAGATAATCGTCTCACCTTATTATCAGATAAATCTTCCTTTGCATAGGCAGCTACTGTCTTTCAAGATAGCGCCTCACTTTCTAAGAAAGGAAAGACAAGACAAGGTACTTGGGGAATAAATGATCAAAATAAAAATTAGTGAAAATGAATCAAAAGATTTTAAGCAATAAAATTAGGTTTCTCAATCACTTAGAATCACAGAAATTCTAAAGCACCAAGAAATATGTAGCCCAAAGTTGACTTTTGAAATATGGGGAAACTGAGTCCCTGAGAATGAAGGTAATTTACATAGTAAAAAATAAAGGACGACAAAGTTGATGAGAACTGACTCTAATTTTTGCCCCTGATCAAGATTTATGACATGAAAGCTAGCATCAACAACATCCATAGTAGATAGGCCCATTCTGAAGCAAAAGGTTAATTTTCAAAACAATTAGTTTCTCAAAAAATACTAGCCCTCAAGCAATTGTGAAATATTTCTTGTATTGCTGTTCTCATTAGGAGAATAAACAGAGAACCATTTGGATTTCTTCAGTTGTTTAATATTCCTTTAGCAATTTCAGACTTATTTGTGTCTGAGGAAGGAAGCCTCTTATATGGAAACATAACATATAAACTAATGGCTGGTTTTGACACTGAACTTCAGCTCTAGGACTGGTAGGAGTGTTTGCACTGAATGTTTATAATATACAAATAGATCCTTATTAAATCCTCAGCAAGAACAGCATTGTATAAACCCTTCTCCACCATCTCTCTGTTCATCTCCCTCCCTCCAAAAAATAAAACAGGAAAAACTTCATCACAGTCACTAAGCATGGGGATTATTGGAAAGATGGAATGACTGTTTGGTTTCAGTATAATTTCAGTGTGTAAATGTTCACAGCTACCTAAGAAGTTAACATAAGGTGCAACTGCCCTACTACCCTTACGAAAATTTCCCTTTTTGATATAAATTCTCCCCCTTGAATTCCCTTCGAATTCTGCTTTGTCCAGTGACCTCTGTTGTTTTCTAGTGTGATGGTAAAGTTGTATGCCAGATGGCTCAACAGCTACTGGGGTGAGTTGGAAAGAGCAGCACTAATTATGTGCCGAACTGTTGACTATCATTATTTGAAGTAAACCCAAAGGACAAAATTAAGTAGCACCCCTATTTTCCAGATGAGAAAACTGAGAAAACGAAAAGCTAGGTAGTTTCTACAGGGTCTCACAGCTTGGAGGAAGCTTGGCTTTAATTCTGCTTTACTCCTGTTTGCCCCTTCTACTGGACTGTCTCCACTGAGCACACCCCTAGAGGCCTTTAATTCCAAGAATCTCTAGATCTCATTCCCGTTGATTTCGTTCCACTGGTGAATTTTCTATGCAAATGGTAGGAGGAAAAAAAAAAAAAAAGACTCAGAGGCACTGAGAAATCTCTCTTCTTCTATCAGGACTTCTGTGTTAGATTTCAAGGAAAGTTCAGTTCAGTCACTCAGTCGTGTCCAACTCTTTGCAACCCCATGAATCACAGCACACCAGGCCTCCCTGTTGATCACCCTCTC
>SJYX01016588.1:49242-101464 GCA_006410675.1 Oreotragus oreotragus | reverse complement strand
AAGACGCAAAACAGCTCCAAAACTAAGGCCCAAATATATGAAGAGGCCAATTCAAAGCCTTGCTTTTCCAACTCCACCTTTTAAAGGGAAAATGTCATAGATTTAGTTCTCTAGTTTTCAGCCCCCATCCTCTCAAACTTGTGAGGGTTTCTTCTGTCTGAAGTAGAGAGCCTGGGGCAATTGTCATTGGAGCACAAAATGCACATTGGAAATATCCCTTGGAACGGTCTAGGAATAGTTCACTTGATAAACAGAACAGATCAAACAGGCATTGGACACGATAGGGGAAGGGAAGCAGGTGAGAGAAATAATTACAGGAGTGTATGTGCACTCATGTTATTATACTTAAAATAATATTTTATTATATTTACTTTAGTATTTATAATGCTATAGTATTATTTTATAGATTATACATGGTGCTATGGTTCAGTATTTCTATAATATTCTGTATAGATCTCTCCCACCTTACCACGTTTTTTCGTAGTTACACACACACACACACACACACACACACTGCTCCCACTCTGCTCTATGCTCATATAGCACTACTATATGCTCCTCTGTGCTCATCACCCCCAAGTTCTCCAGTGCCCAGCATATTATAAATAGGCAGGAAATGTTGACTGAAAGAATGAATGAACAAACCTATGAATGACAGGAGGCAACGAGATTACACCCATATGCCATGAGTTGCAATGCGTTAACCCCTCTTGCAGTCAGAGATTGCTTCATGAGAGATCCGTCAAGCATGAAGGAGTGAAGCAAAACTGGCACATGGACATCGTATGTAGGCTACTGTCTGTTAACTTTCCATTTTTACTTTACATACCAGGAGAGCAGATTGATATTGCATTTTAATTGTGTATATTAGAGGAAGGCATATGGTTACAACATTTTCCTATTTACCTTCTGTAACATGAAATTTGTCATTTTTTTTCCCCAAAATAAAGGATTGAAGGGAGAGCGCCTGCTTTTTACACCAGTTCCGTTTTCTCCCGTGCAAAAGTCTCCTGAGATGTGTAACGAGTCAATGCCAAGATGATGCTGGCACCATTTTCTTATTGCCATGGTGATCTCCAGCTCTCCTGAAATCTCAAGGGAGACTATGGTATTTTATATAAAAGCAACTTGAATTTTGGTAATTAAAAAAGCTGGAAGGAATCATCTTTCTACATTTTGCCAGCTTGAGTAAATATGGATACAAATGATGTCTAGGGAGGAAGGAGATGATTGCAGTTTATTAGGTGGGCAACCCCATGTTAGAGGATGAAAAGCATCGTGGAAGTGATGTGTGGGGCATTTATGCCGATTCAGAGCCCTACTGTGAGTCTTAAAGTATTCTCATCGCAACCTTCCCACAAACAGCCCTTCTCTTTCCTGGCGTTGCTCGCATTCTAAAATAGAGTTGAAGGTATGATTGTCAGAGTATTTTAACTTTGGAAGCACTGTGTAATATATGTAAATGTTGGCAGTTATCAAAGTAAAGGGGAAAAAAAGTGATTCTCTTAAACTGGAAATTAAGTTAGACAAGCATAATTCAGACTGTAGGTTAATCACAGCCTCCCCCCATCAGGAAAGTTCTTACATTAAGAGTTCTTTTGAACTTCATTTGAGCAACTGCGCTCTCCTAGGAAAGCCTCAAAGATTAAAGGGTTTTGTTTCACTTCAGAAGACACTGGAAATTTTTTTAGGCATTCCTTTTGAGCTATAAAATGAGCACTTGGAATAAATGAACATAGAGGCAAACATTAAAGGGCAGAACATATATAGGGGAGAAACCAGGGCTGGTGGAAGGAAAGTGACTTCTTGTATCTTGGGGTATAACTTGGTGTTCAGTGTGAGCTGGGAAAGCAAGAGGCAGCTAAAGATAGGGCTTGGGGTCCTCTTGTGTGTGTCGTCCTATTAGGGCAGCTAATTGTCAAGGGCAAAGAAAGAGAAAGAGTGGAACGATGCTCTTTAATTAGGAGCTTTATACAAATGTAGATTCCCCATTTGCAGATGGGCATTTTAATTGATTTTTACAAAACCACCTACACCTAATGTTTTGCAGTTAAAAATAAACCATGTTAATTCTCCAGTGCTGCCTCTTGCACATAACTAAAATCTGATTATATCTGATCATCAGCAACTCAAAGTTAAGAATTTTCTATGGATTTGTTTGATTCCACTGGGGAAAACACTGCCAGCAAGGAGTTTGATGGCCCCCATGGCGAAACTTAGATACCTGTTTCCTTATTTTAAACCGCTCTCAGTAAGAGCAGTGACTGTGTTTGCTCGTGATGTTCTCTAATGCCTTTTTTAGCTGTGATGACCTGAAATAGAAGTAGCCAGATGGTTTTGTTGGAGGGTCTTTTTTCTCCCATTATTTGTTTGTTGATTGCTTGTGTTTTGTGGTTAGCACAGAGATTTGATGATTTGAAATTGTTCACTGTTTTTTGATTAGTGCAATGTCCTTATAATAGCTGACAGATGACTTGCTGAGTATAAAAGCTCAGTGAGGTGATTGAGAATAGCATTAAGAGCTTCATTATTTTGTTTTCATTTACAGATACATGGAATCCAGGAAAAAAATCTCCTCCCAAGGCTATTTTATTGCACAAATATGTTAATGTTTAGTCTGAGCTAGTAACTTTTTTCTTTGATACTCTCACTAACAGTATGTTCCCATATTTGGTGTTTTCATCTATGCCTTTAACCAGATATGAGATTTTTCCTTTTTTTCTCGTAATATGTTCTTGGAATTAAAGATGAAGATGGATTTTGGGCAACAAGTTAGAAAATTTTTTGTTAATATGAATAGTATTGTCTGCTGTGTGCTGATTCTTTTTTTATAAAAGATCTTTTTTTCTTAATTTTTAAGCACCGTTCAAAAAAATATCTGCACCATTTAAAAGAGAATTTCAGCATCCCCCACTGTGTTGTAGTTTTTCTTTGCCTGAAAATAGATCCACAAATGTCATAAATTAGTCTTCAGATTTTACCTTATTATGCTTCTTCCTTCAAAAAATATGCAGGAAAGTGATTATATGTGGTGTTCAACTCAAGGCTGATGAGTTGGTTGTAATTATCAAGGCAGACATAATGAGATGAAAACAACTCTTTCTCGAGGGTCTCCAAGGAGTTTTCAGTCACTATCATAACCCTGTCACGCTGGGTTAACTGTTTTCTGCCCAAGTAGATGTCAACACAATTAATTTCACAGTTTCCTCAGCTGATATGGTTAGGGTTCATTTGCTCATCTAGGCAAGAAGACCCCCATATGTTAAGGGTGGAATTGGTGTCTGGGTTTTTCATAGGCAGATAAAACAATGAGAAAAATAGGCACTTATTTGTATTTATACAAAACTAGATGTCATTTTCTCTCTTTTTATGTCCTTAGATACACAGTTGTTGTGATTTTCCTTTGCCATTTGACATGTATTCCATCATTCAGTCACTCAACAAATATTTATCAAGTGCCAGCATTGTACAAAGCCTCTTGCCAAGCTGTGAGGTTATGGGCAGAGTAAAGCAAAAAATCCCTTGTGAAGTTGGCAGTCCATCTGGGGCGAGAGACATTATTTAAATAATTATATCAATATATCTAATTAACAGGAAAATGTGAAAGACAGCTAGATAATTCACGTGGCCCTTGCAACTGATTCTTTAGCCCAGAGATAATAAATATTTGCCATGGAAGAGTATTCATTAGAACTTTGCACAGTGATGGAAATATTCTGCATCTGTGTTTTCCAATACTTCGACACTAGCCATATTTAACTTACTGAGAACTTAAAATGTAGGTGATATGACATAGAAATAGAGTTTTTAATTTTCTTTTAGTTAATTTACGCTTAAATATAAACAGACACATGTGGCTACTGACTACCATATTGGACAATGCTAGTCTAAAGTGTACCATATTATTACCTGTATGTACTTTTGCCTTTGAAAATGTCACTTGCTAGTATAAAAACGGCACAGCATGTGTACATTTGATTTATCATTTACTCCATGGACTATAAGGAACACTTTCAAAGACCAAGAGAATCCATGAGGGAATGACTGTGTTTTTGCATATTTGATAAGAAATGATAAAATAATGCCCTTGATCTTAATGTGTGAGTAGACTACACATTCACTTTTAATTTGTGTCTTGAATCCTGTACCTGGTGAAGACATTTCCCTAAGTCCAGTTTTTTACTTGTTATTCTTACTCTATGGATCACTGAGATTGTATATTAATTTAATTGATTAATATGATTTATTGCCATAAATCTCCTTTAGCTTATGCTGCTGGTTAGTAAAAGCAGCAAACTTAATTTCACCCAGAATTGTATTCAACATCATTCCACTGTAACCAATTTCTCATGCTCATTTTGCAGTGTATATGTATTTCTTAATGATGGGAATTGAAAGAGAGAAAAGGAACTGGGGCAAGGGATGTGGAGAAAGATGCAAAGAGGAAGGGAAAAGCAAGGATGGGGGAGATAGGGGGAACCAGAAAATTAAAACAACCTGAAGAAAGTAGCCTTTGGCCATGCATACAGCTATAATCATTAAAGCTGCCATCACATTTCTTTCCCTTAGCATTTTTATTACTCTCCAGATTCTTTGTCCCTACAGTTTTGTAGTATAAGAATGATCGAGTGATTTTGGTCCCTACATTCCTCCGCTGCTGCTTGTTTGTTTCTCATTCTGTTTCTTGCCAAAGAAGGAAAAATGAGCCAAACAATTTTCTGCTCCTTCTCCTTTCTGGTTGATATCTGGGACCTTTTAATTCAATGCCTTGTATGAAACCCCCTGCTGGCCATCTGTGAGACATGTTTGTGTCACCTCTCCACTTGGGGTTCATGCCTTCATACTGTCTCACCATCTGTATTTTTTTATTGATGAGGGCAGAGCAAAGAAAAAATATTTCTCTATCAATTTCTACTGAAGATTGAGTGTTCTGGGTCATGGTTTAGGTTAAGTAAGCTTGTGGGGATGGGCAAGAATATATATTGTTGAAACTATTTTAGACTATTCGCTCAAGTCCATTGAAGAAGAAAATACACTTTATGAATGCATTTCAGCTTCTATAAATTCATATATTCTTTCAGTTGTTATGAATCGAGTACATACTTTCCACTGGTTTTCCTAGATTCTGATACTATAAGTAAAGAGACACAGCTGAATGACTGAACTCAACTGAACTGAAGGAAAGAGAAAGATTGAGAGCAAGACACACAAAGAAAATGATAAAAAGATTTTGTCAGGCAGTGGGGCTAGAAAGGAGAAAGAAAATCAGTACATAAACAAGGGACAAAAGAACACTTTATAGAGATAAAGGATGCAAAATAAATGCAGAGCCATATGATGTTAACTGGACATGGGGAGGATTCCCTTAAAGAGGATGGTTATGGAAGGTCTTGTGAAAATAGGGACATCTGGCCTGAGACGGGTGATAGAGGGAGCCTGCTGTGGGAATAGCTTTCCAAGGAACATCAAGGCAAAAGATCCTGAGATGAATGGGACTCTGATATTTCAGGTACTCAGATGTAGAAGAATATAAATAGATCCAGTAGGCTGAAGCAACATGAAGGCGAGGAAGAGGAGTGGGTGTGAAGAGGTTATAGATACTTACATGTCACTAGATGCTCAACCACCTAGATTGTCATTTTGCCTGTGTAACGGGTTATCAATTAATAGACCATACAGCTCCTTAAAGTCCTTTAGATACTACAAGGTCATAATATCACTTCAGTTTTATTGTTGAAACATAGGCCAGAGGTATTTCCTCTAATTGTTTAATGTCAGTTTTAAGGAGGAAGTTCATGTTGGTTTTCAGATGTCACACATCATTTTGAGGCCTTAAGGAGAAAATAGCTAAGAAATACCTGAAGAATGCTTAAAAGTATTCTTTAAGACCATGGAATCTACTTATCAACAGATGAATGGATAAAGATGTGGTACATCTATATAATGGAATATTGTTGCTGCTGTTTAGGCACCAAGGCATGTCTAACTCTTTGCAACCCTATGGGCTCTATGTAACCCATCAGGCCCCTGTCCGTGGGATTTTCCAGGCAAGAATACTGGAGTGAATTGGATTTCCTTCTTCAGGGGATATTCCTGACCCAGGGATGAGACTCACATCTCATGTCTGCTGCATTGCAGGCTGATTCTTTACCCCTGAGCCACCTGAGAAGCCCTACAATGGAATGTTATTCAGCCATAAAAATGAATGAATTTGCAGCAACATGGGTGGACCTTGAGATTATCATACTAAGTGGAGTAAGCTAGACAGAGAAAGAAAGAGAAAGACGTGGACGTATATGCATGTGCACGCACACACACATATATTGGGCTGGCAAAAAAGTTCATCGGTTTTCTTAGTAACATCTTACAGAAAAATCCAAAGGAACTTTTTGGCCAACCCAGTAGATATTTTACATTGTGCTGTGCTCAGTCACTCCGTCATGTCTGACTCTTTGCAACACCATAGACTCTAGTCCTTTGTCCATGGAATTTTTCAGGCAAGAATACTGAGGTGGGTTGTCATCTCCTCTTCCAGGGGATCTTCCTGACTCAGGGATCGATCACCTGTCTCCTGCATCTCCTGCATTGGCAGGTGGATTCTTTACCACTGTGCCACCTGGAAAACATCACTGAATCACTTTGCTGTACACTTGAAACTAATACAGCATTGCTAACCAACTATATTTCAATTAAAAAAGTTTTAAAGCCCTGCAGGATACTTGGGTGGGAGGTGGGAGGGGGGTTCATGTTTGGGAGTTCGTGTAAAAAAATAAATAAATACCAAAAAAAATAAATAAATTAATTTTTTTTAAAAAAGTGTTCTTTAAGACCATGGAGTCTGTTTGACAAATAGGGATGAAAAAGTTGAACTTACACTGTGGTCTCCTCCTCGTTAGTGGTAAGGGAGGATGAAAGGACCTGTGTTTCCAAGTCAGGCTAAAGACAGAGCACGTGCAAATAAGAGACAACAGAAGAAGGGGAGCATTAAAGTGGGACATGAAAAAGAAACTATATAGAGATGCTCTATTTTCCATTAAGTACCTCCTTTAATTGGTCTGGAATCTTATATCTGTGTGTTTTGAAGTGTGTCTCAGGAATGAGGCATGTAGTCCCCCATTTTCATGGCTCAGAGTCCTTATTAGGGTGAAATAAAATAATACTAACCTGGTCTCCAATTTTCTCAAAACACGAAATTTAATTCCATATATATGCATTAATGTACAATATTTGTTTTTCACTTTCTGACTTACTTCACTCTGTATGACAGTCTCTGAGTACATCCACATCTTTGCAAATGGCACGATTCCGTTCCTTTTCATGGCTGCGTAATAGTCCATTGTACCACTTCTTCTTTCCCCGTTCCTCCATTGATGGTCACTTGGGTTGCTTTCGTATCTTGGCTGTCATAAATAATGCTGCAATAAACATTGAGGTGCATGTGTATTTTGGAATTATGGTTTTCCCTGGCTGAAAAGAGAGAATATATGTGTATGTATAGTTGTTTTACTTTGCTGTACAGCAAAAACTAATATAACTTTGTAAAGCAACTATACTCCAATAAATTCAAACAAACAAACACTGAATTTGAAAAGACTAAAAATAATTTTTTTAAAAAGGTCGATGATAGTAACAGAAAAAGAAAAGATAAACATGAAACATGAAGCAGGACCTGTTAGTCCTATTTACTATTAAAATAATGCCTGGCACATAGAAGATGCTCAGGAAATATTTGCCAAGAATGATAGAATATGTAGGTGGGAAATGAGTACTCTGCAGTTAAAACTAGAGCAAGTAAAAGAGGTTAATCCTTAATGCCTTGAAATTCATAATGGAAAGATTGTAATTAGCGAATTACCATCTCATTGACAAAATAAGGCAGTGGACATTTATTTTTCCATCTCCTTCTTTGTAGTACAGATTGACAGTGAAGATCAATGCTGTCTTGGCTCATCAACAGGAGGCTTTGTTTTAAGTGGTTTAGCCACTGGCAATCTTTTGGAGTCCATTCTTGTGATCTAAGTATTTAGTAGGTCTCCATATCTATATGTACATTCTTGTGTTGGATTTGAGTTGCTATAAGGCTTATCATTCAAAAATCTTCTACTATTTTCCCTCTCTGAGAAGAGTAAATCCTCTAGAGTATATTCATGTTACCTGAGATATTAGGATGAGATGCATCAGTGTATTCATGCTATTTTTAATAGGTACTTAACAATGACCAAATCTTTTGGCAGATGTCAAGGCTTACAGCAAACTTAAGACCAAGCCTCCAGTAGTTCAAAGAGTTTTAAAGGAAAAATGCACAATGGTGAAGTGACATAAAGTGATGAAGGCACAATGAATGAAGTCTGTGGATGATGCAAAGAGAGAAGGAATGATTCATTCTCCTTAGACAGATTCAGAAAGAATTCCTAGAACTGAAGCTTGAGAAGCACAGGGGAGGCAAACAGAAAGATGATATTCCAGGCTGAGGAAAGTAGGTTTGATCAAAGACTTGGAGGCATGCAATGAGGTGTGTTTCTTGACCTGCAATTAATGACAAGGTCATCCCTTGTCAGTGCAATAAGAAATGAAATCACAGATGTTGTCCAAGCCAGACAGTGAATATGATCCTAAAGTTACAGACTGCTTTTCACCCTGTGCTATAGTCCATGGAAAATCATTAAAGAACTTTAAACAGGAGAATGCAGTGACTTTGTGTTCATTTTATATTTTTTAAAAATCATTTCGATAAATGGGAATATGGCAGTACTCAAAATTGTAATTCTTTTCTAAAAAAATATTCTTTCATCACTCAAAATTAAGAATCTACTATGCATCAGCTTTTGAATATATGCTGGATGAAGGGAGATGAACAGTGAATAAATATTCACAGTAGGGCACACTGTGACTTTCAAAGGCAATGATGAAAATAAATTACATTTTCAAAAAAAGGGTCAGTGAATAACTATTCACCCCTAAGTACTCTTTTTAAATATAGCCTCCTGTCCCCACTGAGAAGTCCTCCCCTGGGGTTACTACCACTGAGTATAATTAGGCCACCTGTATATGTGCTTGAGGATTTTATGTTGAACAAAGCTTCTTTCCATTGGGTAGAATTGGGATCACATGGTGGTCAATTTCTACATCAAATTTGTGTAACTCTCTAATGGGAACTCAGTTTGGAACGTGTACGTAAATATTTGGTGTAACCATATCCTCTTACTCGTAATCCCCTTTTCCTGTGGAGGCATGGGGCACGTTGGCCATTTCTCATGAGTTGTGAACACTTGATGTATGAGATAAAAGAGTCCTTATCATCTCACATAGTGGTTCTTAGCTAGGCATACACATCAGAATTGGGAGAAAACCTTTTAAAAACTGTGCGTGTATGGGTGCCAGCTAAGAGATGAACATCTCTAATCTCAGATTAGAGGTAGGACCCTGAAGAATTTGTAGTGTTAAAAGCACCCCCAGCAGATTCTTACACATTCATCTACTTGAAAAACCACTCATTCTAATCAGATATCCCAAAGCATAGATTTTAAAAACTAAGGCTAGAAGCCCTTTCCCTGGAGGCCTAGCCCTGGGTTGCTGCTGCTGCTGCTGCTGCTGCTGCTAAGTCCCTTTAGTTGTGTCCGACTCTGTGTGACCTCATAGACGGCAGCCAACCAGGCTCCTCTGTCTCTAGGATTCTCCAGGCAAGAATACTAGAGTGGGTTGCCGTTTCCTTCTTCAATGCATGCATGCATGCATGCTAAGTCGCTTCAGTCGTGTCCGACTCTGTACAACCCCATGGACAGCAGCCCACCAGGCTCCTCTGTCCACAGGATTCTCTAGGCAAGAGTACTGGAGTGGATTGCCATTTCCTTACTTCCCATGAAATACACCTCTTCTTATGTCCCTCCAGCCAGACCTGGACCTGAGGTCAAGGTCTGTGTTTGCATTGCTTTAATCCTCAGTCTCAGGGTACCAGTCAGCTCCTGCTGCTGTAACAAAATACTGTAGTCTGCATGGTTTAAACAGTAGACATTTATTTCGCACAGTTCTGAGGCTGGAAGTCTGAGATCGGGGTGCGAGTGTGATTGGGTTATTTAGCTCTCTTCCTTGGCTGACAGATGGCTCCCTTCTTACTCTGTCCTCACCTCACCAAGAAGGAAAGGAGAGAGAGAAAAAGAAAAGGAGAAAGAGGAAGAGAGAAAGCTCTCTGGTGCCTTCCTTCCTTCCTTATTATTTATTTGTTTAGCTTCTCTGGGTTTTCTTTCCTATGCGTGTGCTTCCTCTAGTCCCAGCGATCAGACACTGCTGTGTAGTTGGTGTGCAGGTTTCTCACCGTGGTGGCCTCTCTCATTGCAGAGCATGGGCTCAGGTGCACAGGTTTCAGGAGTTGTGGCCCACTGGCCTGGTTGCCCCTCAGCAGTGGGATCTCCTGGGCCAGGGATCAAACCCGTGTCCCCTGCATTGGCAGGCAGATTCTACACCACTGGGCCATTAGGGAAGTCCTGGTTTCTTCTGATAAGGGCACCAATACCATCATGAGGAGCCTACCATCAAGACCTCATCTAAACCTATTTACCTCCCAAAGGCCCCACCTTCTGCTATCATTACACTGGGAATCGGGGCTTCATCATATGATTTTTGCAAAAATGCAAACATTCAGTCCACTACAGTAAGAGAGTGGTACTCAACCCTGGCTTCACATTAGAGTCATGTGGGAACCTCTAAGAAAATACTGTCACTCTGATTCTAGCCCATGAGATTGAAATTTAATATGTTTGCTAGGCCTACCTCCTCACCCTGTTGGTGACGCAACTTTACTTACAACCTTGGTTTTCTCATCTAAACAATGGGAATGGTATTCCTAGCACGGTTCAAGGTGACATGAGATGACAGATATCAGAAGGCTTGGTTATCCCTCAAGTACTATAAAAGTACAATTTTCTGTCTTAATTAGCTGTCTTTCTTTGTTAAGGAGCTTGACATGAAATCAGTATTTTAAATTTCGTATGGCAGAGCTTTTATGGCCCAGGTTTTCTGCTAGCTGCTACTCTGATACCAGGAGAGAATCTCCCAAGAGAACATGGAACCAGGGTCACAAGTTCTAACACCCACCGGGCCAGGACAGAGCTTGTAAATGAAGAAGGAATGAGCTGACAGGGAGGAAAATCATTCAGTGCTTGGAGCCACTTTTGAGGGAGACCTAGCAGAGAGAAATGTCTCCCTGCTCTTAGAAAAGTAATAGTGCAGACATGGTGACAAATGGCAGCTGGCATTAGCTGCTCAGGGCTGCAGAAGCTAGAGAGCGAACACCATCTGAAGGGGGCAGCTGTTTGTACTCAGCCCAACACTGCCAGATGTCCCATCCCTTCCCCCACAGAGAATCCCAAATGCATGTTCTCAGGTAAAAGCTCTCAGTATTTAAATGTTAATAACTAATTAAAATCACGACACACACACACATTGAGTAAGCATTTCACAGGCTAACATTGCCTGGTGTAAACTAACCTATTTGTGTCTGAATTTTGCCTGTGTGCCCCAGGTGGCCTGCCTACCACTAGTTGATGACCATCCCCCCAAATAATTCCCTCTGGAATCCATCTCTTCCATCTACTGAATCACTGTTTTTTGTTTTTTGGGTTTTTTTTTTTTTGCATATATTGTTTACCAACTAAATGCATCTCTGTGCGGGCATCCAGTTGGCAATCTCTGGCATGGATCCTTGTTTCCTTTCACTCAATTTTCTGGCATTCATTGCTATGGATTATATTCATTCATGTAATCAATATTTACTGAGTTAGATGGTACTGTGATGGATAATAATGATACACCATTCAATAAAACAGAGTCCCTACCTAACGGAGCTTCCAGTCTAGTCTAGGATGTTTGCCCAGGGCAGTGACTGAGGTCTGAAAGGACAGGACTATGAGATAAAGAGACCTAACCTAGCCTCCTCTAGCATGCCTGTTGCTTCTAGTTCTTTTTATGAATAAAAGAAAATATCCTCCCTTTTTTTTTTTTTTTAACCTGCCTTTTCTTTCCCTTATTTTTTTAAACATTTAGCCAAGGCATTGAGCCCACTGTGTAAAGAACACCTAAACTTTGATTCTTTTGAGGCTTAAGAGATATGATGCCCAGAAGGTCAGGGTATAAATCTAGGAGTCTTACCACCCAGTGTCATGCCAAAAACTAATATTATCAACATTGTATTTAAAATGCGAGCTGTGTGATAGCTGTATTCAGCCAGAGGGAAAAGACCCGGATGCATTTGGTTCAGATGGGCAGCCTGGGCTTTGGGCACTCAGTGATGCCAAGTGACTCACCCAGGGGACCGTCTCTTGTAGCAGGTTTCTCTCCAGGGAAGTGTATCCCCAACCCTGAGATGGTTATCTGTGAATAGAAGGAAAAACAAGTTGTGAAAGTAGGCCATGCGCATCACCGATAAACATGAAAATTTCATTGGCGAGCGCCCTCCTTTCCCTGCCAAAGTGACCTTGGTTGGCGCAAAGATGACAGAGTGCTTCCCTGCCCAGGTCTGACAGCATTGCTATCACAGCACGTTTGACAAATCGTTCACATTAAATCGGGGGGCACTTTCGGCAGCGCCGACGTCCCCTCTCCATCACTCCTGATTACCACACAAACGTCAGCCGTGGCACCAAGCACATTTGTCAGAGGGAGTAAAAAGCAGTTGTTAGTAAGAGTGCTACCTGTCATACTAATGGACTAGAGCTTGTTGCTTTGTGTCTCACCGGAGCTGCAGATTTGCAAAAAAACAAAACATAATTTTTTTGGAGGGTTGGCCTGTTTCTTGAAAATGCTTTGTGCTTAGGCAGAAAGAGGTATTGAAAGCTTGTCAGATGGGACGCCTGAGTGTCTTCTCCTGGAAGGAGAGATAGATTCTAGTTTTTTTAGTGACTTTGCTGCTCCATGAGCACTGTCATTTCTTTGTGGTCAAATAGTAGCAAGTGTTTCAGTTGAGAAAATCCACATCCTATATGCTGATTAAATTAGTACACAAAAAAATGAATGAAATACTTTTTTTGTTGTTATTTAGGAGTAAACATTCTAACCTTGCCTTTAAATTATGGGAAATCATTTGAAGGAGATGAAGGATGAAGCTGCTTCTATCATCTTGTCCTCTAATGTGTAGATGTCGTGTTTTGCATAAAGCATCACATTTTACTCATGGTCCAGCCATAACAACCCTTCATGTAGGCTAGTCATGCCCTATTACTCCCATTTTGGAGATGACAGAACTGAGAATCAGGAAGGTAATATTGCCCAGAGTTACACAAGTTGAGTATCATTTCTTTGACTCTAGTCCACAGTATCATCACTATTTGGATATCCAATAGAGAATATGCATTTGTTGAAATGATTCTCTGTTGATCTGTATTTTTGTTGTTAAGTTGCTCAGTAGTGCCTGACTCTTTGTGACCCCATGGACTGCAGCACACCAGGCCTTCCTGTCCTTCACTATTTCCTGGAGCTTGCTCAAACTCATGTCCATGGAGACGATGATTCCATCCAACCATCTCATCCTCTGTCGTCCCCTTCTCCTCCTGCCTTCAGTCTTTCCCATCATCAGGGTCTTTTCAAATGAGTCAGTTCTTTGCAACACATGGACAGAGTATTGAAGCTTTAGCTTTAGCATCAGTCCTTTCAATGAATATTCAGGGTTGATTTCCTTTTGGATTGACTGGTTGCATCTCCTTGCAGTCCAAGGGACCCTCAAGAGTCTTCTCCAACACCGCAGTTTGAAAGCATCAGTTCTTCAGCACTCAGCCTTCTTTATGGTCTAGCTCTCACAACTATATATGACTACTGGAACAACCCTAGTTTTGACTAGACGGACTTTTGTTGGCAAAGTAATGTCTCTGCTTTTTAATACGCTGTCTAGGTTGTCATAGCTTTTCTTCTAAGGAGCAAGCGTCTTTTAATTTCATGGCTGCATCACCATCTGCAGTGATTTTGGAGCCCAAAACATGAAGTCTCTCACTGTTTCCATTGTTTCCCCATATGAATGCCATGAAGTGATGGGACCAGATGCCATGATTTTAGCCTTTTGAATGTTAAGCTTTATGCCACCTTTTTCACTTTCCTCTTTCCCCTTCATCAAGAGGCTCTTTAGTTCCTCTTCACTTTCTGCCATAAGGGTGGTGTCATCTGAATATCTGAGGTTATTGATATTTCTCCTGGCAATCTTGATTCCAGCTTGTGCTTCATCCAGCCCAGCATTTTGCATGATGTACTCCGTATGTAAGTTAAATAAGCAGGGTGACGATATGCAGCCTTGACACACTCCTTTCCCTTTATGAACCAGTCTGTTGTTCCATGTTAGGTTCTAACTGTTGCTTCTTGAGCTATATACGGGTTTCTCAGGAGGCAGGTAAGGAGGTCTGATATTCCCATCTCTTTAAGAATATTGTATGATTCTATATTAAACTCTGTTTCCAAATCATTCTTCTCTTTCCCTAAGTCCTCTTTTACTTGTCAGCTTGTATTTGATTTCTGTTTTCTTTCTTGTCTGAAAAATCAAAGTATTTATTTAAAATTACTTTTTCTTTGAAAACTGGGGAAAGAAAAGTCAAAGAAAACAGAGTAGTTTAGAAACTTGTGTCTGACGGTATTTTATAACAGAACCAATTACTCTGGCTTGAGAGAATGAACTTGTTGTACTAAAAACAAACAGGATTGACACGTTAGAATCCAAGAACTGTTGCTTTTCTGTCTGTTACAGGCCAATGGTTGGCCCCTTTTGGTTTTGTGAATTCTGTCTTCTAAGTGATGCAACAAGGCTGGAGTGATGAAACAGATGGGCAAAGTTGAATAAAATATCACTGGTTAACTGGTGGCTCAGAGGTTAAAGCGTCTGCCTGCAATGCGGGAGACCTGGGTTTGATCCCTGGGTCGGGAAGATCCCCTGGAGAAGGAAATGGCAATCCACTCCAGTATTCTTGCCTGGAGAATCCCATGGACTGAGGAGCCTAGTAGGTTACAGTCCACAGGGTCGCAAAGAGTCGGACACGACTGAGCGACTTCACCTTCACCACCTTTGTTCTAGAAGTCTTAAATTAATGTTTCTAGATGTTTGTGCTGGTTCATCTCCATTGGATAGCTTAGTTACTATCAGTGTTCTTTTCATAGGAAAATGTGTGATCTTTAATTAGCTTTTCATTACAACCATCTCAGATCTCTGAACCAGGAAATCTCTAAGTATTAAACCCACTCTGATTCATAAGAAGACAGTCCCTCATAAGTCTATTCAGTCATCAGATACTATTCCACATTTATGATGTGCCCATACCTGGACTAAGCCCTGAGAATACCAAGACGAATGTGGGCTTCCCACTGCTTTCATCTGAATTATTTTATGAGAAGAAATGTTCATCTGCTAACCTTCTTCCTAATCCCCAAGGCTTTGCATTCCTGGATCCCAAGCATTCTCTCATTCTCACTGACTACTGCTAATCTTGTAATGCTTCCTTTTTAGATCATAATGACCTTTAGCACACCAATATCAATATCTCTAATTTTTCTTTCTTTGGTGGTTGGTTTCCTTTCGCACTGCAGTACATTAAGTAAATCAGAGAGGAGCATCCTTGGTTGACATAGGGGTCTAGGGTTTCCTTGGTCTGGAAGCCTGGATTAAGTCCTGCTGGGAGAAGATAAGAAAGCTCAGGTCTTGGATTGCATCCAGGGTTGCATCCAGATAGTGCCATGAAAGAAGGCTACCTTCAGCAGAGAGCCCCTCCCCCTCTCTTTCACCTGTGCCTGCTTGAGCAATATTGTTGCTTGGGTTGACCATGCCACAAGGAAGGGAGAATCTTGTCAAGAAGGTCTAGAGGAGGAAAGCCTAGTTTAAGGATATTTAACATACAGATCGAATGATAACAATTTCTATTTTGTATCATGTTCCACATGCTCTGAAGCAATTTAATACACATTTACTTCAGCTGATCAATATTTCCATGCCATGAATTTATCCCAGTGTTTGTTTTATTTTACAAATAAAATATGAAGTCATAGTGTCATATCCAAGGTCAGAATTATCAAACTATCACTGAAGCCAAAACCGGAGCACAAATTCTCCAAGTCCAGCCCTGCGGACTTCTTTGGAATACCGCCCAAACGGCTCGGAGCAGCTCAGAGCCTTCCTCAATAGAGGCGGATGTTTTTATCATCTACTGCTCTCTGCTTCAGCTATCTCCATCATCAAGCTTATAATGCACATTTCTACCTGTATCCGAGTTTCATCAAGACACACATTTCCATGCAAATGGACACCCACCCCCCAAAAAGATAGGTAGAAGGTAGCATTTATTTAATTTTACTAAGGTACCTCACCTTATCTCCGTTATATCAAGATATACTGCATGCTTTTTTTTTAAAGGCTAGGGAATCTGGCCCTGTGTTCATTTCCATGGCTACACACCCAGTCATCCAACACTGGCTTAGCAGCATATGATATATTCAATACATTTTAAACACTGCTGCATTTAAAAATAGCTTTAAAAGGTTGTAAATGTCAATTTGAGATTTGAAATATGTCAGATAGCTGTCATTTTTACACCCTTCATTAATTTCAATTGGACTCAGTGAATTGTATTTGACAAACTGTTATCATACATTGACTATAAGCATGCTACATTTGTGTAGCACAGCCCTGACGTACGGAATGTTTTGAGGGGAACTTGAATACATGACTTCTCTTTGACCTCCTCCATGACATAAGACCATCAAATGACAAGTGTGGCAGCATTCAACTCTCAGGTTTTCCAAATGGTGGCATTTGGAAAAACTTCAAGAGACCTGTTCGGAGAAGGAAATGTCCATTGGAGGGTTTCCAATAACAAAAATGGACACATTTGCTCTAGGTGCAAAATGGCAAAATTTGGACTATAGCTCAGGCAAATAGGTCGTGAATAAAAATCCCTTTGGGTAGATCTGAGCAGGAGGAGACATGCATGGAAGAGTCAGACCTGGTTATAAAAATAATTTCATTATTAATAGCAACTATCAGCGATTCAGTACTACATGAAGGGCATGATACAAAGAGCGTAGTGCTTAAAACCCCAGGCTCTCGTGTGTCAGACTGTGCAAGTTCAAAGGCTGGCTTCACAACTTACTCTGTGACTTTGGGCAAGTCACTTGACATCTAGACGCCTTTGCTAATTTGTAAAACCAAGATAATAATATTACTTACCTCATAGAGTTACATTGAGGATAATCTGAGTTCAGTGAAGGTTAGTTGTTATTACTATATAGCAGGACCCCGTGAGGTGCTTGGCACATATTCATTTAATTCGGATATTATGAGCAGCATCACGAATTTACAAATGGAGAAACAGAGACTTCACCGGAGGCTTATTTTGTTCAGAGTTATCCACCTCAAAGGGGTCAAGAGTCAGGGAGTCAGGGAACTGATAACATATTTTAGGTTAGTTTGTTCATCTCTAAAAGGCAGTAATTGAACTTGAAGGTCCCACCTACATCAGCCATTATTGGAAGCAGTTGACACCCAGAGCCACCTCACTGTCACCCACTGAGAAAAATGAGTTCCATAAATCCTAGCGTCTGGATACAGAAAGCCAAGTTTATGCCCCTCCAGGACTGGGCAGCCAGTTTTAAAAACACAGGGCATCCTCTTTTCTCTCTTAAGAGAAAGAGACCTAGCAGAGAGCTCCCTTTTCTCTAAGATAAGCTGGGCTTCTGTGTATGAACCGGTGTTGGTGTCATTTTTTTTAACACAGCATTAAACAAAAGGTCAAAAAGTAAATAACCGGCTAAATATGTTTTCAAAATGCAGCTGTTGAAGAAATTCTACCTAAAAGTTACTGATTTTCAACTGTGTATCATTCTGAATAAAGAAAATTATTCACTTCTATTCACTTTTTTCTTTTTCTGGGATTTCTTTGGAAGGAATGATGCTAAAGCTGAAACTCCAGTACTTTGGCCACCTCATGCGAAGAGTTGACTCATTGGAAAAGACTCTGATGCTGGGAGGGATTGGGGGCAGGAGGAGAAGGGGAAGACCGAGGATGAGATGGCTGGATGGCATCACGGACTCGATGGACGTGGGTCTGAGTGAACTCCGAGAGATGGTGATGAACAGGGAGGCCTGGCGTGCTGCGATTCATGGGGTCGCAAGGAGTTGGACACGACTGAGTGACTGAACTGAACTGATGGTGGCTCAGACAGTAAAGAGTCTGCCTGCAATGGGGGAGACCCAGGTTCAATCCCTGGGTCAGGAAGATCACCTGGAGAAGGAAATGGCAATCCACTCCAGTTTTCTTGCCTGGGAAAATCCCGGGGATGGAGGAGCCTGGCGGGCTACAGCCCATGGGGTCGCAAAGAGTCAAACACGACTTAGCAACTAAAGCAACAAACACCATGTACATTTATATACCTTACGGTACAGAATAACCCTTATGGTTTATTATCGGATATGCAATGTAGTTCCCTGTGCTGTACAGTAAGACCCTGTTGCTTACCTATGTTATGTATAGTAGTTGGTATCTGCTAATCCCAAACTCCTAATTTACCCCTTCCTCACCTTCCTCTTCGTTATCCATAAGTTTGTTATTTGCTTTGAAATATTTAAACATATTTAAATTATCAGTATATAATTATTTTTAAATTAATATCTTTTTTAGTAACTGCTGACAATAGACACTCCTACGAAACCAGACCCCTAGTTTCTCCCCACCTTGAAATGGCCTGTGTGCCCCTGAAGCAGCAGTCGAGGTATCCCATGGGCTCATCCCTGCCCTCACTGGCCTGGCCTCCCCAGTCTCTGAAGTCTGGATGTCCTGAGCCTTCTTTCCCAGCCTAATTTTTCCAGCCTCTCTGCTTCTGTCACACAAGGACACTCAATGCCCAGCAGGGGTTGTTCCCACCACGTTCCCTTTGTTTGTCTGGCTCCCTCTGCATTGCCACTAGGGAGTGAAGAAGGGGGAAGTGAGCCAAACCTTGCCCATCCCCTACCTGCACCAACCCTTGCTGGCCTTGGCTGAACCCCTTCCACACACCCTGATCTCTGCAGCCCCGCGTGTGCCATTTCCTTTCCTAGCCAAATACAGACCCTACACAGTTTAGAAACATCAGCAGTAATGCTTCATGTTTTCAATCCCGTGAGGGCATGCTCAGTCCATCAGTTGTATCCGACTTGAGCGACCCCATAGACTGTAGCCCACCAGGCTCCTCTGTCCATGAGGTTGCCCAGGCAAGAATACTGGAGGGGGTTGCCATGCCCTGCTCCAGGTGATTTACCCTACCCAGGGACTGAACCCGTGTCTCTGTATCTCTTGCATTGGCAGGTGGATTCTTTACCAACTGCGTCACCTGAGAAGCCCTCAATCCCCTTCAAGCTCAGGTTTAAATTTACCAAGCCAACTCTTACCTTCTATCTGCTTTATCATTAGGATCCTTTTCTCACTGGGGCCTTTGCTAATACAGTTTGATATTGAAATGCAGGAGGACCCGATGATCCTTGCCCCCTATCCCCACCCCATGTCCTCAGCCTACCTTTTTTTTTTTTTTTTAAGTTTAACCAATGAATAAATTTAACCAGAGAAATGAGATCATGCAGAAACAAAGACAAACAGTTGAAAGAGATCACATAAAAATAGTGTAGTTGTTAAGCATAGTCAAGGACCTTTAGTCCCTTCCCAAGGGCTACAGATAATATTCTGAGCCATATCCTGTGAGCTGTCTTATAGATATTGAAACCCCCATCAGGTAGAAGAAACTAACTACATGATGAGCAGACTACAGCCATAACATAAGCTGCCACAGTTCCGAGAATTGGCCTCAAAGAAAAGGAAACAAAACAACCCTGGAACTGAACATTAATTGTATTTAAAACAATCAAGATGATGCTGGTCAGATCACCAATGACCAATTTCAAGATGACTGTCAGAGCTGACTATGCTGTTTCTGTGTGAAGGTCCCTCCGTATATAGAAGTTCTTGCCCACCCATTGTCAGTGGAAGTGAGCCAGGCTTTGGACAGGCATCCACCCTCCCTGTTGGTAGACAGCATCCAAAATAAAGCAAACTTTCCTTTGCACCAGCCTGGCCTCCTTGCCAAGCATCCGGACTCACTACTTTACCACTTTCGGTAACAATATGGCATAAGAGACAAACCTTGTTTATAACAGTCTGATTTACCCAATCTTTCTCTATCTCCTCCTCTGTGAAATAGTGATAAAAATGACTCATTGTCTGCTCCCTGGAGTTGCTGTGAGGATAAGCTAAATTAGATGTGAAATTCCTCACTTGGAAACTGACTCATAAGGGACTAAATAAATGTTACCAATGCCTGCTACTAGCACCACTAACCATGTTTACTGCAACTCAGGTAGATTCAGAGTAGGGAGTCATACACCACAGTAGTGCTTCCCAATCCCTGGTGCACAACAATCACCTGGGAAGTTTAAAAGTACTTAGGTATGCACTGCTATATTTAAAATACATAATCAACAAAGACCTAGTGTATTGCACAGGGAACTCTGCTCAATGTTATACAGCAGCCTAGATGGGAGGGGAGCTTGGGTGAGAATGAATATATGTTTATGTATGGCTGAGTCCCTTGGCTATTCACCTGAAACTGTCACAACATCATTAATAGGCTACAATACAATACAAAATAAAACGTTTAAAAAAAAAAAAGTACTCATGTCTGGGGGCCACTAATCCTTACCCAGTTTTAAATATCCAAAGTAGTTGACCTTATTTTTTATCTTGATCTTAGGTAATATTCCTGTTGCCAGACTGAGCATGTGATTTTCTTCCTCTGGCTCCTCTCGTTCTTCCTTTTTCACTAAGTTTTTGGGAAATTTGTTACACAGCAGTAGACATATGCCTCGGAGATACTGTGGATTCAGTTTCAGAGAATCACAATAAAATGAGTCTCACGAGGGTTTGGTTTCTCAGTGGGTGGAAAAGTTCTGCTTACTCTATACTGTAGTCTATTAAGTATGCAATAGCATTATGTCTAAGACAACAATGGACATGCCTTAATTTATGGCTAAAAAAAATGTTAACCACCGTCTGAGCCTTCAATGAGCCATACTGTTATTGCTGGTAAAGGGTTTTTAATAATATGAGAATTGCCAAAATGTGACACAGAGATCATGGCATTAACAAATGCTGCTGGAAAAATGGCACCCGTAGACTTGCTCGACACCAGCTTGCCCCAAACTTTTGATGCATTAAAAACTGCAGTATCTTTGAAATGCAAAGTGCAAGAAAACAACGTGCGCCTCTTGTTGCTCAGTCATGTCTGACTGTTTGCGACATCATGGACTGCGTGCAGCAAGCCAGGGCTCCCTGTCCGTCACCACCTCCTGGAGCTTGCTCATCCAACCATCTCCTTCTCTGTCATCCCCTTCTCCTCCTGCCTTCAGTCTTGCCCAGGATCAAGGTCTTTTCTAATGAATAAACTCTTCACAGCAGGTGGCCAACGTATTGGCGTTTTAGCTTCAGCATCAGTCCTTCCAATGAATATTCTGAATTGATTTCCTTTAGGATTGACTAGTTGGATTTCCTTGCAGTCCAAGAGACTCTCAAGAGTCTTCTCCAACACCACAGTTTTAATGCCAAAGCATTAATTCTTTGGCACTCAGCCTTCTTTATCGCCCAACTCTCACATCCATATATGATTACTGGAAAAAAACATAGCTTTGACTAGACAGACTTTTGTTAGTAAAGTAATGTCTCTGTTTTTTAATATACTGTTGAGGTTTGTCATAGCTTTTCTTCCAAGGAGGAAGCATCTTTTAATTTCATGGTGCAGTCACCATCTGCCAGTGATTTGGGAGCCCAAGAAAATAAAGTCTCTCACTGTTTCCATTGTTTCTCCATCTATTTGCCATGAAGTGATGGGACCAGAGGCCATGATTTTAGTTTTTTGAATGTTGAGTTGTAAGCCAGCTTTTTCACTCTCCTCTTTCACCTTCATCAAGAGGCTCTTTAGTTCCTCTTCACTTTCTGCCAAAGGGTGGTGTCATCTGCATATCTGAGGTTATTGATATTTCTCCCGGCAACCTTGATTCCAGCTTGTGCTTCATTCAGTTCAGCATTTCACATGACGTACTCTGCATATAAGTTAAATAAGCAGGGTGACAATATACAGCCTTGATGTACTCCTTTCCCTATTTTGAACAAGTCCATTGTCCCATGTCTGGTTCTAACTGTAGCTTCTTGACCTGCATACAGGCTTCTCAGGAGGCAGGTAAGGTGTATGCCTGTGGATAACTAATATACTTCCCTTAGCACAACACAGCCCTGTTATGTCCCTGATTTTGAGATAGATCTTCATTTTTTGTGTTACTTGTTTTTCAGAAATAAAGTGGTCATTAAATTTGCATGACTGGCTGTATTAGTGTGTTGCTCTATGATTGTGGTATAGCACCCTGGTCTGTTAGCTTTATTAAAAAATGAATGTCTTCTTTATTAGTAGTTTATTCTCATTGATGGGGTCATTTTGAGATTCCAGCTCTGAAGAATTGAAAGATTGCCTCCCCTCTCTAGGATATTAGATAATTCATCAGTGTATATCACCTCCTGGAGCCCTCTTTCTGTTCACTAATCCCTTCCTCATCATTAAACGTGATCACAGATGCTGGTGAGTCTTTCTGTTTCAGAACAAGTTCTACTTTGTCAGGGACACCTTGCTGACTCCCAGGACCCTGTTTATTCTCTCCTGCTTGGGCAGAGAGGAAAAAATACAAGTCAATACTTTAAAACAAACATATGCTCAATACTTTTTTTAAAACAACACCTACATATTCTAATATACTCTTCTACTATATTCACCTTTCTTTTATGAAGAAGGCAGAGCATCAAAGAATTGATGCTTTTGAACTGTGGTGCTGGAGAAGACTCTAGAGAGTCCCTTGGACTGCAAGGGGATCAAACCATTCAATCCTAAAGGAAATCAGTCCTGAATATGCACTGGAAGGACTGATGCTGAAGCTGAAACTCCCAATACTTTGGCCACCTGATATGAACAGCCGACTCCTTGGAAAAGACCCTGATGCTGGAAAAGATTGAGAGTAGGAGGGAAAGGGGGAAACAGAGGATGAGGGAGTTGGATGGCATCACAGACTCAATGAACATGAGTTTGAGCAAACTCAGGGAGATAGTGAAGGACAGGGAAGCCTGGCGTGCTGCAGTCCATGGGGTCTCAAAGAGTTGGACATGACTTAGCAACTGAACAGCAAAAATAAATTCATCTTTCTTTTATAACTACATTTTATACATAGATTGCTTTAGAGTATTATTATGAGCTCATAGCCTTCACAGACTCACCCTATACCAATTCTCCATAACTGGTTTTATGGTTTGATATTCACACATGCACATCTTTGCTAATAAAAGCTCCTTTAAGCATTGCTTTGACATTCTTGAAAGATCCTTGTTTTTCAGCCACAGCAACAAGATGTTTCAAGCCAGTCTGAGTGCTTTTCCTGTCCCAAGACTGGAATCAACTAACTTCCAAGAAACTCTGAGTGCACCTCTGCCCCAGGACTCAGACCATGCCAACAAGCACTGACTCAGGATGGAATCTGGCCTGGACCCCTTAGCATCCTGCATTCCTCTGCCTGCCTCTTAGAAGTTACCTTCTTTATCCCTGAACACCCTCCCTCCTCGCACCAAATACCCTCCTTTCTCTCACCTCTACATTTTCATGGGTCCTTTAGATTCCATGAAATAAGTCAGTCATTTCAATACAAGACTTACTTTTCACTTTGGAAGTTTAAGACTTGAAATCCAGGGAACAAATGTTTACCCACTGTCAAATTGAATCTGTTCATTGTGAGATGTGGCAGCACTGGATTTTGCTGAATTTTCAACCACTCAGTTGAAATACGAGTGTGAACTTTCTATCTAAAATCATTCTTCATGAAATATTCTAGCCATCAAATAATCAAAAGCCCAGACCACTGATTAGGTTGTAAAATGGTGAAATTCTCTCACAGTTGTCAGAAGCTTTAAATTAAACTGAAAAACGTCTTATGGTCCCTAAATGACAGATGTTAATTGTGGGAAAGGCTACAGAGAAACTGACATCCTCCTATAAGTTTCCAGCATTCTTCAGAGTTCTTCCAAGGCAGAGGGTTGGTGACCTCTCTGCTGCCATCTGTAGTAGCCTTGTGACTGGAAAAGCTCACTCACCATCGCTCTGTGAGGAAATAAATTTCTGTTATTTAAGTCACTCGGTCTATAATAATTTGCTATAGCAGCAAATAGTACTTTACCAAAACATACATAATTTAATTTTCTGAAAAAAAAAAAAAATTTCTCCAACTTCACATATTGACCTAAGCTAACTGTTAACATACCAAAGAAAAGGTCCCATTTAATCCAGCCACTTATGGACACAGTACCTGGGAGGGAAGTTTAAATTCTCTGTCTCATAATTTAAGAAATTCCTCTGTGAGAACTGCTGTTGAATTATGGCTGACAAGAGTATAAGCAGCAGTCACGCCACTGAATTCTTTCCAGATCCAGCTCCACAATTCACCACCTCCCACGTGTCCTCTCTTTTTGAACTTAGAAAACTTTTCCTAATAAGTATCACTTATGAGATCCTAATTGGAGATAAAGAGGGGAAATTTTAATAGCTATTCCAGGACTTGCAACATTATGGGTAACAAATGCTAGATTTAAAGACTAAAAATTTAGGACTAAATACAGCTCCCACCAGATACTGGGTTCGTTTCTCTTGGAAAGTTGTTTGCTTTCGTTGAGCTTTAGTTTTCTCATCTGTGAATTGTTCAATGTGCCTCGTCATTCGCAATCATTTTTATTATCTCTTCAAGTTCCCTTTAGGTATTGTGATAGATTGAGTGAGTGGATAAACAGATAGACAGATGACAGACAATGGATGAAAGAGATGGGAGGGTAGATGAGGGGACAGAAAGCATGATAAACTGAGCTGTGTCCCCCCCGCCCAAATTCATATGTTGGAGTCTTAAGCCCTAGTACCTTTGAATATGCCTGCATTTGGGTAATTAGGTTACAAGGAGGTCACTTGGTGGGTCCTGATCTAAAATGACTAGTGTCTGTATAAGAATAAGAGGTTGGTACACAGAAACACACAGAGAGAAAGTGGACTTTCACAAGGCAAGGAGAGAGTCCTAAGACAAAACCAACTTTAATCTCAGGTTTCTGGCCTCCAGAACTATGAGAAGATACATTTCTATTATTTAAGCCACCTGATCTATAGTAATTTGCTATGGAAGCCCTAGAAAACTAGGATAGATGATAGATGATGATTGATGATAGATAGATAAATATATAGACAGATAGACAGATGGATAACCTGGCCCAGATAGACCTGCATTTTCTTTAAAGATTCTGGTGCTCAAAGTGAACAAACCCAAGTAAGGAGCATCCCTTTGGGTAAAGCTGTCCTGGCAGAGTCAATGGTCTCTATGTGACTGTGTCAAATATTACAAAGGCTTGGGTCGCATTTTCAAAATGTAAAGAGCTGGAGAGTCACACGAGGACTCCAAATCCCTATTTTTTCAGTCCATCATCTGTTTCCAAAGGCTCACAAGGGAATTATGAAAACAGGAAACTCCAAAATGATGTAAATGCCTTGTTGCCAACTGGACCGGGGGCCTGAGTCCTAGCTGATGTGGACCAGACATGTAAACAGGGAGGACTCCAGTTGCCCAGGAGGCTTAAACGGCCCAGACCAAGAGCAGCACAGGAGCTACCCTGGCCTCTTCCCTGTGGCCCACACTCTTACCTGGGGTGGGGGCTTGGGGGAAGGTGGTGCTAAGGTTTTAACAACTTGAAAAAACAGGAAGGATGAACCCAGGAACAAGGGCTCTTCTCCTGGAGGCTGACAGCAACTGTTCTAAGTCATCACCCACTGTGCCCTGACCTGCTCCTGTCTGGCCTTCCCAGAATCAGACACTCCCAAACGGGAGGCAGCTCCATGCCCTGTGTACTGCTTCAATGCCTGGACACTAGGATTCCAAATGGGAGGAAAACAGTGCAAGAAAGAAAAACCAAAGAATCAACATTATAAATATGTAAGTGCCTTCAAACTCCCCTAAGAGTGCCCTGTCCCTGGATATGGGTCACACTCCACTTTCCCAGCAACGGAGTTGTGGTGGGGGCGTGGGGAACAGAGAAAGTAACCAAAGCACTTTATGAATGCAAATAAGAAGTCATAGGCAGGCTTCCCTGGTGGTCCAATGGTTGGAAATCTACCTGCCAATGCAGGGGACAATGGTTTGATCCCTGGTCTGTGAAGATCCCACATGCCATGAGGCAATGAAGCCCCTGCGCCACAGCTAATGAAGCCCACTCACCCTAGGGCCTATGCTCTGCGGCAAGGAAAGCCACCACAATGGAAGCTCGAGCACCGAGTTAAGGAGCAGTCCATGCTCACTGCGACTGGAGAAAGTGCCTCATGCAGGAGCAAAGATCCAGCGCAGCCCGAAACAAACAAAGAAATGACAAAGATCCAGCACAGCCAGAAACAAACAAAGAAATGACAAAGATCCAGCGCAGCCAGAAACAAAGAAAGAAATAATAATACAATTTAATAAATAAAATAAAATACTCATTTTAAAGAGTCATAGGCTTCAGTACCAGGATGTCAATGCTTTTTCATTAATAAATACTGAGAACATCTCTGTGCCACCCACTGTTCTAGGTATTCTTTCTTATGTTCTAGCTCTGGTAAAGAGTGTAGTAATAAAGTCTAGGACCTCAGAGCCTGGCAATAATGCTTTCTCTTACCTCTCTTCTGATATCTTATTGTTCACTCTTTGTATCACCCTTTTTGTGTTGCCTTGGGTTAGTGTCCTCTCCTTCTTTCCCATTTGAAGTCCTCTGGGCGTAAGGCTGTGCTACATTAGCTAAGCGGATTGTCAGCAGCTCCCAGCCCAACATCTACTCATAGAACAAGCCGGTTAAACATTTATGGAAGAAAAGAGGGAAGGAAAAAGAGGAAAAGAGCTTCTTTCGGCTTTCTTTTGGAGACTTCTTACTTATTCCAGGAAGAATTAAGTTTCAGTGATTATTGGTCATACATTTTGAACTCTCCACTTCACAACTGCCATACATTTATACTGTGAACCAATCCGATTGAAATGAACTTACATGTTAACTGTGTCATTTTTCAGAGCAAAGAAAAAAATCAGCAATAGGCTCCCAGAAACAGACCATACTGCTACACCAAGAGTGATTACTTCAGCAGCAGACATTAGGGTCTCTGGACACCGCATGCCCTTGATTTATCAGAGGGGCTTTCCCAAGTGTTATTTTCATAAACAGTCAGATTAATATAGGGGCTTTTTCTTGCATTCATTTGGAAAAATCTTGTCCTGATGTAGTACATT
Source organism: Oreotragus oreotragus (assembly GCA_006410675.1). Taxonomy (NCBI): domain Eukaryota; kingdom Metazoa; phylum Chordata; class Mammalia; order Artiodactyla; family Bovidae; genus Oreotragus; species Oreotragus oreotragus. Next base: position 74,115 of record SJYX01016588.1, on the reverse strand, counting down.
CAAGCTCCATTGCCCACAAAGAAGCAAAAGTCTTTCTTCTGAGTTGTTACTCCTAAGACTTCAGTCTCCTCTTGTCTAAAGCACACAAATCAGGCTTAATTCTGTTTTGTTCTCCTCAAAATATAGAAAGCACTTCAGGTCAAAGAACTAGAGAGGATGTGAATGCTGACTGTATTACACTTTTAGTTACTTTTGGTTTCCTTCTATTCTTACTTTCTTGTGGACTCCCCCCACCCTTCATCCCTTTACCCTCAAATGTTCTCCTGATCTTGAAGAAATAGCTTCGTAACTTACCTACAGTCTTGAGAGGCCCACCAGATTCTCACAGCCATAGAGTTCCATCACGAGTCAAGATTTCTGGACCTCCCTGGTGGTCCAGTGGTTAAGACTCTGCCTGCCAGTGCTAGAGACACAAGTTTGATCCCTGGTCTGGGAACTAAGATTCCACATGCCAGGGGGCAGTTAAGCATTGTGCCACAACTACTTAAGCCCACACACGCTAGGAACGTGGTCCACAACAAGAGAAACCACCGTGATGAGAAGCCCATGCACCATTACTGGAGAGTAGCCTCTGCCCCTCAGAACTAGAGAAAGCCCGTGCGTGGCAACACCCAGCACAGCCAAAACTAAATGAATAAATAATGTGTAAAAGAAGTCAAGATTTCCCAGTTACAAGTCCAAGGGGCCTTCCTGGGTGCTTTGGGCTCGATGCTGGCTCTTCCTCCACCACAAACTACCCAAGATGGGTGGTCATCGGTGTCATCCTTTTCCTTTTCCAGCCAACTATCTTTGAACAACAGTAACAAACAGGGCTTCTTTGAACGCACCCATTTCTTTCCCAAATCATTCTATTTAATGAATTCCCTATTAGGCCAAATCCAGTGCCCTGAAATATCTGCCAAGCACGTCATGCTGCACAAAAGGGGGTTGAAAATAGCCAGCAGCTGGTTTGAGGGAAGAACATGTGAATAGGACTGGCTGAGGAGTTTCCCATCCGTGGCCGGAGGTCCACCACGGCCTCACTGTGTGCAGCTTCGGGCTGAGTTATGCATCACATTGTTCATGTAAAGAAAAAGCGACTGTTCTCCCCGAGCGCCCCTTCCCCGCTCCGAATGGCTGTGACCAACAGCCCCAAGACCCTAATTGCCACAGCCTATTAGAAATAATGAGACTTACATGGCAGAAGCCAAGGGTAAAAGCGACGTCTCACAACACGAAAGGTTAATATCAACATATACTGCTAGTGAGTGCAAAGGGCACATCAATTGGTGACTCATTACTGGGGGCTGACCCATGGGGAAAGTGTCATTCAGCAGAGGCTTTCTCAGGATGTGGCAGCAAAAGTTACAAAAGATAAGGACTTGCCTATGGAACGCGCTCAACTAATGAGAGCTGAAAATTGTTTGAAACATCCCAGTGACCTCACAGATGGGGGATGCTGATTAAGGTAGCTACATGAGGCTCCTTTTTTGTCTGACAGCCCATTGAGAAGCTTTGGTGAGATGTGACTAACAGGCCGTGAAGGTGTCTCCATCTTCTCTGACATGGTCCATGCTTTGGGCAAAACAAACACGAAAAATAAGTCCAAACCAACACACATGTTTGAGTTTAGTTTCCAGAGACATGTTTTGGGAAAAGAGCACTGGTGGGGCCGTCAGCTAGGATTTCTTCATGGCAAGGGGGTTTGTGACTCCTTGCGTGACTAATCGCATGACTGCGCTGGGGGTGAGCCAACGGCAAATTTAGGTCTTGAACACTCGACAAAACATCCCCACTGTTCTGTGGGCAAAATTCTATGGGGCTTCATGTGCAATTAAATGAAAGCTCACAAGGGTCTACACCTTAATCATTCTCAGTGCTGATATGTGGCACAAAAGAAGGATTTTTGCCACATCAGAATGCATCCATGAAACAGTGGAGAAATGGAACCAGATTTTTGTTTGCTTGTCCAACATTTACTGAGACAGAGACATTTCACAGAAGAAACCCTGAAGTTCTCTGAGTCTTCATTTAATGTCTGGGAAAAAGACCCACCTTTGAAAAAAGACCACCTTTACAGATGCCCCGACCCACTATCTTGTACTAGAGATGAAGATGAGATCAAAACTCTTATAGTTCATCTCAACTCCTTCTCCAGCAAAACCGAAGTAACACCTGTCCATTTGCCACTTCGTTTAAGACTACAAGGATCACCCATGTCTTGCAAATATAGTAATATCGCCTCATCAGTTCAGTTCAATTCAGTCACTCAGTCTTGTCTGACTCTTTGTGACCCCATGAACTACAGCACGCCAGGCTTTCCTGTCCATCACCAACTCCCGGAACTTATTCAAATTTATGTCCATCATGTCAGTGATGCCATCCAACCATCTCATCCTCTATTGGCTCCTTCTCCTCCCATTTTCAATCTTTCCCAGCATCAGGGTCTTTTCCAATGAGTCAGTCTTTCACATCAGGTGGCCAAATTATTGGAGTTTCAGCTTTAGCATCAGTCCTTCCAACGAATATTCAGAACCGATTTCCTTTGAGATTGAATGGTTGGATCTCCTTGCAGTCCAAGGGACTCTCAAGAGTCTTCTCCAATGCCACAGTTCAAAAGCATCAGTTATTCAGCACTCAGCATTCTTTATAGTCCAACTCTCACATCCATACATGACTACTGGAAAAACCATAACTTTGACTAGATGGACCTTTGTTGGTAAAGTAATGTCTCTGCTTTTTAATATGCTGTCTAGGTTGGTCATAGCTTTTCTTCCAAGGAGCAAGTGTCTTTTAATTTCATGGCTGCAGTCACCATCTGCAGTGATTTTGGAGCCCCAAAATAAACTCTCTCAACATTTCCATTGTTTCCCCATCTATTTGCCATGGAGTGATGGGACCAGATGCCATGATTTTAGTTTTCTGAAGGTTGAATTTTAAGCCAACTTTTTCCACTCCCCTCTTTCACTTTCAAGAGGCTCTTTAGTTCCTCTTAACTTTCTGCCATAAGGGTGGTGTCATCTGTATATCTGAGGTTATTGATATTTCTCCCAGCAATCTTGATTCCAGCTTGTGCTTCATCCAGCCTGGCATTTCTCATGATGTACTCTTCATATAAGTTAAATAAGCAGGGTGACATTACACAGTCTTGACGTACTCCTTTCTCAATTTGGAACCAGTCTGTTGTTCCATGTCCAGTTCTAACTGTTGCTTCTTGATCTGCAAACAGATTTCTAAGGAGGCAGGTCAGGTGATCTGGTATTCCCATCTCTTGAAGAATTTTCCACAGTTTGTGGTGATCCACACTGTCAAAGGCTTTGGTGTAGTCAGTAAAGCAAAAGTAGATGTTTTTCCGGAACTCTCTTGCTTTCTTGATGACCCAGCAGATGTTGGTAATTTTATCTCTGGTTCCTCTGCCTTTTCTAAATCCAGCTTGAACATCTGGACGTTCATGGTTCACGTATTGCTGAAGCCTGGCTTGGAGAATTTTGAGAATTACTTTGCTAGCATGTGAGATGAGTGCTATTGTGCAGTAGTTTGAGGATTCTTTGGCATTGCCTTTCTTTGGGATTGGAGTGAAAACTGACCTTTTCCAGTCCTGTGGCCACTGCCGAGTTTTCCAAATTTGCTGGGANTTACTTTGCTAGCATGTGAGATGAGTGCTATTGTGCAGTAGTTTGAGGATTCTTTGGCATTGCCTTTCTTTGGGATTGGAGTGAAAACTGACCTTTTCCAGTCCTGTGGCCACTGCCGAGTTTTCCAAATTTGCTGGGATATTGAGTGCAGCACTTTCACAGCATCTTCTTTTAGGATTTGAAATAGCTCAACTGGAACTCCATCACCTCCACTAGATTTGTTTGTAATGATGCTTCCTAAGGCCCACTTAACTTTACATTCCAGGATGTCTGGCTCTAGATGATCACACCGTCGTGGTTATCTGGGTCATGAAGATCTTTTTTGTACAGTTCTTCTGTGTATGCTTGCCACCTCTTCTTAATATCTTCTGCTTCTGTTAGGTCCATACCATTTCTGTCCTTTATCACCTCATAAAAACAGCTTATTACTGTATTAAATAAGATGATACAAGAGTTTTTATAAGAATACTTAGGAAAATTTTTCTCAAGCTTTCCTAGCTAGTTGTACTAGTTATGAATTGCTTCATAACAAATCATCACAAAACACAGTGGCTCAAACATCAATTCACTTTTACTATTCCTCATAAAAACAGCTTATTACTGTATTAAATAAGATGATACAAGAGTTTTTATAAGAATACTTAGGAAAATTTTTCTCAAGCTTTCCTAGCTAGTTGTACTAGTTATGAATTGCTTCATAACAAATCATCACAAAACACAGTGGCTCAAACATCAATTCACTTTTACTATCTCACAAAGTCTCTGTGGGCAGGCTCACAAGGTTGTGGTCAAGATGATGACCGGGGCTGTGATATCATGTGATGGCTTGTCTGGGGCTGGAAGATTCACTGCCCAGCTGGCTCACTCACTTGTCTGCCAAATTAGCGTGTACTGTATTACAGAGGCCTACCAGCTTCCCTGTAGAGCTGACTGAGTGTCCATGGGACGTGGCAGTAGCTTTCCTCAGAGCAATAATCCAAGAGAGAGAAATGGGGAACTTTCATAACATAGCCTCAGAAGTCAAGCACCATCATATCCAGTACCCAAGTAGTTATGCAGGTCAGCCCAATTCAGTATGAGAGGGGATTATTTATAAGTGTGACTATCAGAAGCAAGAATCTTTGGGTAACATCTTGTCTTGATGTTGAGAATATTAAAAGTATTCCAGTTGGATTAAAAGATATGAACAATATGGCTGTTGATCTACTCAACCAGAATTCTACAAAAGAAACAAAAACAAAGAAATCTTCAGCAAATTTTCTGAAGAAAATATACTCCATTTGACTAAAATTTTTTTTCTTCTGCTAATTAAAATAAGTCTATATATTATTCCTGTAAAGCCAAAATGAAGAGATGAATTAAGAGATTATTCAGGAGAAGCTGATTTTAGATTTTTTTTTTTAAGATTTTTGCAAAACAACTTACTTTTGACTTAAGAGCAGGATTTTTGACCTAAAGTATCTAGAAAATTTCAGAGCTGCCCTTTTTCAGTAGATATCTATGGAATAGTCTACAATCATTCACCAGTTTGCCACGTACAGAGAATTCAGGAGTAATATAGTAGAGAAAATCTAAACTGGCTAATTCTAGAATCCATTTTAGGGAGAGACCCATCTCTTTAGAGAAATGAATTTGATAAACTTATTTAGGAAAAGTGAGTCCTTGGGAGTATGAATGTGACCAAGTTTTATATATGTTCCATATTTATTAGAACTAAACTCAGTTATAAAATTTATCAGTATTTTATTTCATGAAAGAAATTCTTCAACACTTGATGAACCAGTTTAAATGAATCAACTTACATCTTTATAAAATATGTGGTACATTTGTTCACCTAATTTGGTATTATCACAAAATTAGATATTTCATTCTTTCATTTATATTTAATTCCTATTTTCTTTTCTTAATTTTTAATTTTTTTTATACTTTAAAATACTGTATTGGTTTTGCCATACATTGTTCTCAGACTGCTTTTGTTTCATTTCACTTCTATCATCAACACTAGAAATTAGTCTTCTTTTCTGGGCTACGTTTCATCAAAAAAAAAAAAAAGTAGAATTTTCTAAGATACAAATGAACTTACCTACAAAACAAAAACAGACTTGCAGATGCAGTGAACAGTCTTGTGGTTGCCAAGGATGTGGGAGGGTGGGCGAGAGATGGACTGAGAGTTCGGGCTTAGCAAATGCAGACTCTTACATATAGAATGGGCATACAACAAAGCTCTACTGTATACCACAGAGAATTATATTCAAAATCCTGTAACAAATCATAATTGAAACTAATATGAAAAAGAATATAAACATATATGAATAACAGAATTCCTCTGCTGTACATCAGAAACTAATACAATATGGTAAATCAACTATGGTGTGAGCTCAGTCGCCCAGTCATGCCTGACTCTTTGCAACCCTTTGGACTGTAGCCCTCCAGGCTTCTCTACCCATGAGATTTTTTGGGTGAGAATATTAGAGTGGGTTACCATTTCCTCCTCCAGGAGATCTTCCCAACCCAAGGATCAAGCCTGATCTCCTCTGTTTCCTACATTGCAGGTGGATTCTTTACCTGCTGAGCCATTGGTGAAGCCTATACTTCAGTAAAACAATTTTTTTTTAAGAAGGAGAAAAGTGGAATTTTCTTTACCTCATAAGAGTTATTAAATGCACATGAATGAGTAGAGAAACTTAAGATAGATTTAATAGGTAGGTAGTCAATTGGGCTCACCCACAAATTCAAGACTCAAATTCCTGCAAAATGACTCTATGTTGTGTGTCCTCGGGATCACAAGTGAAGAATTAAAGTCACAAATGTTAAATTCACACATACCAAGAGTCTACTATCTACCATATATCTTTTAAATAAAAGTAATAAAAGTTATTTATTTACAAGTAATAATTTAAATACTATTAAAATTGCTCATTTAATAGATCCACATATGTTATACAGAGCTAAAATCTAGATCCAAACAATCATCAGTATATATTAGATCTCTCCTTTCATTTAAATATTTAGTCAAGATTACCTAATTAGTGATGTAGTTTTAATAGTAATAGAATGTTCTCAGCACAGTTAATGGAAATCAAGAAGTCAAGAAAAAGGCTTATTTACATGAAGTAATAAGGTTAGTATTAGTCATTTAGGCTTGAGATACTTGTATATGAAAAGACAGAGAGGCCCAAAGGGAAGGTATCAGTATGAACCCAGCACTAGCTCAGTTGATGGGCTGAGCATGAAGATAATCATATGATGGGAAGGAGGGTAGTAGAAAAATGAAAATGAAAGTCACTGGCCAATGCCCAAAGAGATTAGGACCCAGCAAGAACTATGAAGGGCAAGAATCTAAGCCCAGATCTACTAAATACCAAAGTGTATATTTTTTCACTCTTTGGAAAAAAAATCCAAGAAAGTCTGTATGGCTCACTAGATTGAGTCACCTTCAAGGTCATAAGCCAAGCATTTAATTTTAGTCTATTTCTCTTTGGTTATGAAGTAAACAAGCCTAAGCTATTACTGTCTCTTTGGCTCTAAGGACTTTATCATAAAAAACAAAAATGGTTATTTATGAAACCTTCTAGGACAAACAGCTCCAAAATCTCAGTGATTTAAATATTAATATTTAATTTTGTATCACACAAAGTTCAATGTAAACACCTCTGGTGGAGTAGCTTTCCTATTCTTCAAATGTGACTTGGAGATCAAGCCCCTCCCATTCTTGGGCTGTCACCTCTTTGACATGAGACTTTCAAGTCACCATGAAAGGTTAATAGATAATGTTAAAATGACAATGCTGTCCCACTTCTCCCCACCATTCAATATAATTTCAATAAAAATTCCTACAAAAATTTTTGCAGAAATTGACAAGCCAATTCTAAGATTTATATGGAAATTCAAAGAACCTAGGGTAACCAAAGCAATTTTAACAAATAACATAGTTGGAAGATTTATTCTACTTGATTTCAATGCTAACCATAAAGCTATAGCAATTCAGACTGCTAGATATCATTTCAATTCAGTTCAGTCACTCAGTCATGTCTGACTCTTTGCGACCCCATGAATCGCAGCACACCAGGCCTCCCTGTCCATCACCAACTCCTGGAGTTCACCCAACCTTACGTCCATCAAGTCAGTGATGCCATCCAGCCATCTCATCCTCTGTCGTCCCCTTCTCCTCCTGCCCCCAATCCCTCCCAGCATCAGAGTCTTTTCCAATGAGTCAATTCTTCGCATGAGGTGGCCAAAGTATTGGAGTTTCAGCTTTAGCATCAGTCCTTCCAAAGAACACCCAGGACTGATCTCCTTTAGAATGGACTGGTTGAATCTCCTTGCAGTCCAAGGGACTCTCAAGTCTTCTCCAACACCACAGTTCAAAAGTATCAATTCTTCAGCGCTCAGCTTTCTTTACAGTCCAACTTTCACATCCGTACATGACCACTGTAAAAACCATAGCCTTGACCAGACGGACCTTTGTTGGCAAAGTAATGTCTCTGTTTTTCAATATGCTATCTAGGTTGGTCATAATTTTTCTTCCAAGGAGTAACGTCTTTTAATTTCACGGCTGCAATCACCATCTGCACCGATTCTGGAGCCCCAAAAAATAAAGTCTGACACTGTTTCCACTGTTTCCCCATTTATTTCCCATGAAGTGATGGGACCAGATGCCATGATCTTAGTTTTCTGAATATTGAGCTTTAAGCCAACTTTTTCACCCTCCTCTTTTACTTTCATCAAGAGGCTTTGTAGTTCCTCTTCACTTCCTGCCATAAGCGTGGTGCCATCTGCATATCTGAGGATATCATTTAGGGATGGACATTTAGATCAATGGAACAAAATAGAGTCAAGAAATAGACTGCTCCATTTAATATTTGGATTGTTTCCAATTTTTTACAAAGATGCCAAGGCAATTCAATGGAGAATGGAAAGTCTTTTCAATACATGCACTAATTATCCATGTTAAAAAAAAATAAACATCAATCCTTACTCCCTGTCATACAAAAAATCAACTCAAAGTGTATCCCACAGCTTAATGTGAAACCTGAAAATCTGAAACTTGTAGGAAAGGGAAGAAAAAAAATTGAGACCTTAGGGCAAGCAAGGATTTCTAAGATATGACACCAAAAACACTAACGATAAAAGAAAAGATATTAATAATTAAACTTTATCAAAATTCAAAACTTTTGCTCTTTGAAATGTCCCAATAAGGAAACAAAAGGGTAAATAAAATACAGGTACAAAATATTCACACAACACATATATCTGATAAAGACTTGCATCCAAAATATAAAGGGCTCTTAGAAACTTGAAATGATATGGACAGACTCCTCACTAAAGACTATATAAATAGCCAACAAATACATGAAAACATATTCAACATCATTAGTCATCAGTTGTGACATACATATAACAATGCAAATTAAACCACAATGAGATACCACTACACACCCATTAGTTTAAGATTAAAAAGACTAATGTATCATCAAATATTTGTGAATATGTGGAGAAACTGAAACTCATACCCTGATGATAGGAATATAAAATGGTACAAACACTGCGAAACAATTTGGCAGTTTCTTAAATTTAATATATACCTGTCATGCAACAAAGTCATTTCACCCCTAGGTATTTAACCAAAAGAAACAAAATTATATATTCACACAAAGATTGTGCATTAATGTTCTTTGCAACTTTATTTGTAAAAGCCAAAAGATGGAAACAATACAAATATCTATCAATTGGTGAATGGATTAATAAATTATCATCTATCCATGCAGTGGATACTGTATGTACTATTCATCAATTAAAGACATGAATTATCAGTATATAGAATGACATGACTGAATCTCAAAATCACTATGCTAAATGAAAGAAACTAAGCAAAAAAAAAAAAAAGAAACTAAGCAAAAATAAACATTTGAGCTCAAGAATCAACTCCACCTGGCCATGCAACATCAAGCAAGTGACTTGTTATCTACCTGCTTTAGTCTTCTCACCTGTTAAATAGGAATAAAAATAATAATATTGCTACCACTTATTGAGTCTTTACTATGTTCAAGGTCTTTACTCTCAATGTCCCATTTAATCCTCAAAACCCCATTATATTTGATATATATTTAGCACTTAGCATTATACTCAATAAATTGTAGCTATTGTAAGAAATTGTTATTGTAAGTTATTACTTTCTTACTAATTTCTTATTGAAAAGTGAAAGTGAAAGTTGCTCAGTCATGTCTGACTCTTTGTGATCCCATGGACTATGCTGCTGCTAAGTCACTTCAGTTGTGTCCAACTCTGTGCGACCCCATAAACGGCAGCCCACCAGGCTCCCCCATCCCTGGGGTTCTCCAGGCAAGAACACTGGAGTGGGCTGCCATTTCCTTCTCCAATGTATGAAAGTGAAAAGTGAAAGTGAAGTCGCTCAGTCGTGTCCGACTCTTGGTGATCCCATGGACTGCAGCCTACCAGGCTCCTCCGTCCATGGGATTTTCCAGGCAAGAGTACTGGAGTGGGGTGCCATTGCCTTCTCCACCCATGGACTTTAGTCCATGAAATTCTCTAGGCCAGAATACTGGAGTGGGTAGCTTTTCCCTTCTCCAGGGGATCTTCCCAAGCTAGGGATCGAACCCAGGTCTCCCACAACGCAAGCAGATTCTTTACCAGCTGAGCCACAAAGGAACCCCAAGAATACTGGAACGGATACCCTTTCCCTTCTCCAGTGGATCTTCCCAACCCAGGAATCGAACCAGGGTCTCCTACATTGCAGGCAGATTCTTTACCAACTGAGATATCAGGGAAGTCAATAAATAAATGAATCAACATATGTTGAGACTTAGTTATGAGAAAGACCCAGTGGAATGTCCTGTAGAGAGACAGAAAGATGAATGAGACAGAATCTTACAATCCTGTCCTCCAGAATCTTAGAACCTAGACTTGGAAACAAAACATATGCACATAACTAAAGCACAAGATAGCATTAAATAGAGACAAACACGGTATTATGAGAGAGGGTCATGGAAAAATCTCATAGAGAAATACAGTGTTTAAACTGAGCCTAGAGGGAAGGCGGCATCTCCCTAGGAAAAGCTGCTGGGGATGAGGAAGCTTCGGATATTGTAGCATGGAGAAAGAAAGCAGGAACATTGAGAACAACAGCAAACAATACAGCATTAGTGGAGCACAGGTTGTGTGAAAGCGTGTGTGAGGCCAGATCCTGGAAGGTCTGGGAGAGCGGGCAAGGAGTGGGTTTCATTCTGAATTCACCCAATACTTTGGGGTGTTTGGAGTCAAGAAGCGATAACATGTGTTTTAGCAGGATGACTATAGCAGGGATATGGCTAAAGGAGAGATGAGAGGCGGGAAGAGCGACTTAGAAATGTTTGTGATGAGCTAAGTGGAGCCTGAACAGGGATGGTGGCTGAAAGAATGATACGTATGTAAGAACTGATTCTAAAGTAGCATCAAATTGATATAGTGACTAATTAAATTGGACCAGAGCAGAGAAACAAATCAAAGGGACTCCAAAATGGCAGACTTTCTTGACTGGAAAGATGGGAAGACCATTATTAGAAGTACAGAAGTCAAGAATAAAAGGATATTTATTTGAACAGGATTAAAGGAGCACTAACAAGAAAGGGTAGAAAATGAATATCTGGATTACATTAAAATTTACAGCTCTTTTTCATCCAAAAAAAATCATTAAGAGAATGGAAAGCAAACCACAGAGTAGTTGAAATACCTAACAAAAGAATCACCTCTGGAACATACAAAGTACTGGTATAAATCAATATGAAGAAAATAACTCAATAGAAAAATGGATGGAAAGATACCAATAGGTACTTAACAGGATGCTTTGCAAATGCACAATACACGTGAAAAGTTGCCTAACTTCATAGTCACTGGGGAGATGTAAATTATAAACCATAATGAGACAACATTGCATATATACCAGAAATAAGTAAAAAAAATTTTTTTTAAATAGGCAATACTAAATGTTGGCAAAAGTATGAACCAAATGGATTTTTCATACATTTCTGGTAGAAAAGTTAGATGATATTGGAAGAGCCACTTTGGAAAATCGTTCAGCAATATCTACTAAAAATGAACTTACATCTAGAGACCTAGCAATTCCATTCTTAAGCATGAACACGAGAGAAAAGCATATGTCCACCAAGAAAAACTGATGAGAATGTTTAAAGCAGCATTATTCACAACAGCCTAAAACTGGAAACTACCCAGATGTCTATGAAAAACAGAAAGAATTTTAAGAAATATGGTATATTTGCATAATGGACTATTATTCATTAATGAGAATGAATAAACTATATCTACATGTAACAACTTGGAATGATACTATAAACATGATGCTGAATGAAAAAAGACAGTCACAAAACATAAATATGATTCCATTTAAGTTCAAAACAGAAAAACTAAACTATTGCATTAAAATCAGAATATTGGTTATTTTGGGGTGGTTACTTGGCAGTAATGACTAGAAGGGAGCAGGAGTGGGATAAAGGGGATAAAGCTCGTATTTTCCTGTTTCTTGACCTTGGTTCTGGTTATAAGGGTGTGTTCCCTTTGTGAAAATCTCTTGAACATGAATAAATTTCTGTTCAGTTCAGTTCAGTCACTCAGTTGTGTCTGACTCTTTGCAACCCGATAGACTGCAGCACACCAGGCCTCCCTGTCCATCACCAACTCCCGGAGCTTGCTCAGACTCATGTCCGTCGACTCGGTGATGCCATCCAACCATCTCATCCTCTGTCATCCCCTTCTCCTCCCGCGTTCAATCTTTCCCAGCATCAAGGTCTTTTCCAAGGAGTCAGTTCTTCACATCAGGTGTTATACATTATAAATTTATGTTATACACTGATAAAAAATTGTTTTTCTTAAAAAAGAAAGTTTGGGGGTTAGATGATGCAGTTAGAATTAGAAATGATGATTTTTATAGACATACAGATGCTAAACAAGCAAGAAATGTGAGTCTATGTTAGGAGATGACAGGATGTTACTGGAGATAAATATATTTGTCATTCACTACAACAATCAAAGATAGTGATAAAGAGAAAGAAGAGAGAAAGCTAAAGAAAGAATCTTGGGGGACGTTTGCCCATAGGTATTGGAAGAAGAAAAACAGAGGGGAAGATGATCCAAAAATGCATGCACGTAAGCCAACTCAGAAGACTGCTTCACAGAGAGCAGAGCAGATGGTCAGCACCTACAAACGCAGCACAGTGGACAAAGGCATGGGCTTTGGAGTCAGAGTTTCTGGGTTCAAATCCTCCATTTCCTTGTCTGTAAATTGGGATGACGAATGGACATCATGTCATTATGTTAATTTATCTGAACAGTGGCTAACAGCTGGTGATCCAAACAGCTCCAGGAGGGTGAGAAAAGTGTGAGGAAAGACTGCTGGATTCAGTAGTTAGGAGAGTAATCGGAAGAGAGGCGAAAAGCAGACTGCATGTATGGTGAGAAAATAGATTTTAAAAAGAGTGGACCAAAGTTCAGCAAACAGTGTCCAAAATGCTGCAAGTAGATCCCCCAGCTTTCTAGCGTGACACCACTGTCAGCTTCTTCAGTTTCCAAGTGTTTATTCACTCACACTCCAGCCAGGAGGGTGGAGGCCACAGGTTGGCCAGAGTCTCCATTAGGCAGAGACCTCCAGGCATGTGGCTCTGAAAGAACCACTGGTTTTCTCAATTGTCTAAGAAGTCTGAAAGCAGCCATAACTAAAATTAAGAAGCCTCTTAAACAAAACCCATCCAGGAAAAGGAATCCTAGACAACTATTCGCAAAAAGGCTAACTCAACAGTTCCATCTCGAGTTTCTCTCCTTTCCTTTTTGATATTTATTTATTGGGCTGTGTGGGTCTTAGCTTCGGTACTCGGTGCCTTTGTTGTGGAGCATGGGCTCCTCTCGAGTTGTGGCACACCGGCTCAGTAGTCGCAGTGTGGGGCTTAGTTGCCCCTGCAGCCTACAGGATCTTAGTTCCCCAACTGGGGATCAAACCTGTGTCCCCTGCATTAGAAGGGGGATTGTTAACCACTGAACCACCAGCAAAGTTCCAGCATTATTTCTTACAAGTGCATATGAATCAAAAATCGTCTTCAAATAAAATAATGTCTCCTATGTCACACTCTTTTTTTGTAACAAACCCTTTGATATTGAGAATAATGGGTCCAAACCTTTGCAATTTGTGCTAAGTCACTTCAGTCGTGCCTACTCTTTGCCACCCCAGTCTGGCCTGTCCGTGGAATTCTCCAGGCAAGAATACTGGAGTGAGTTGCCATGCCCTCCTCTAGGGGATCTTTCTGACCCGGAGATCGAACCCACATCTCTTACATCTCCTGCATTGGCAGGCGGCTTCTTTACCACTAGTGCCACCTAGGAAGCCCATCCAAACCTTCAGGAATCCCCAAATTTCAGAAAATGGACATGCTCCAAAAGGCTTACTCCAACAGGCTTGCTCCCACATCACACTTCCTCTGGAATCACAGGTCCCCTGCAACAGTCCTCAGTTTACCTCACCACATTTTCAGCTTTTGATGGAGTTCTAGCCTTCCCTTTATGTTCATTTCCACAGAGCCATCCTTATTTCCCCAGAATCACTGCATGCAGGGATGAATCAAGAGCTGTGGAGCTGCTTCACAGGGCAGCAGATGCCCAGTCCTGGACTGCTCAGATATTGGCAATAAAATGCCAAATGGCTGCAAGCACTAGTAAGAACCATAGTATCAAATCTGGAGATGTCTAGGGCATGCCACATCACTTTTTTCTTTCTTTCTTTAAGCATGAAAAAAAGGGGTCATTCATATACACACTACTATAGATAGATATGTAGATAATAGATAACTAATAAGAACATATTGTATAGCACAGGGAACTCTACTCAATACAATGGCCTACATGGGAAAAGAATTTTAAAAAAAAAAAAAGAGCATTTATGTATAACTGATTCACTTTGTTATACCTGAAACTAACACAACAGTCTAAATCAACTACGATTTTAAAAAAGTGGCTCAGAGGTTAAAGCGTCTGCCTGCAATGCTGGAGACCTGGGTTCAATCCCTGGGTCGGGCAGATTCCCTGGAGAAGGAAATGGCAACCCATTCCAGTATTCTTGCCTGGAGAATCCCATGGACGGAGGAGCCTGGTGGGCTACAGTTCATGGGGTCGCAAAGAGTCGGACACGACTGAGCAACTTCACTTCATTTCACAATTAAAAAAAAAATTTTTAAGGGACAGGCATTAAATATCCATTCAGATGTGCCACAAATACATATGTTGCCAGATAGGAATTATTATTTACATTACCATATGTAATAGATAGCCAGTGGGAATCTGCTATATAATTCAGGGAGTTCAGCTCCATACTCTTTGATGACCCAGAAGGATGGGATAGGGGAGGGGAAGGGAGGCTGAGGAAGGAGAGGATCTATGTCTACTTAGAACTGATTCACATTGTTGTACAGCAGAAACTAACACAATGTAAAACAATTATATTCCAATTTACATTTTTTTAAATTAAATTAAATTTTTTTAAAGAAGAAAAAAAATTTTTTTAACAAATAAAGGAATTATTCAAAATTGAAGATGATGGAGGTCTTCTGCTTGTCGCCTCACTCTTTCAATCTGAAGTTTAACTATTTCAGAGCAAAGCTATATCCTAGATCTTCATCTCACTGCATTCAACCTGCAAGTTAAACACCAATCACACCCGGCTGAAAGCCTTTCATTCAGGAAAGATGTTGCCTTAGTCACCTCTGGCTGCTAGAACAAAAATACATAGACTAGGCGGCTTAGCCACAAGAGAAATTTCCTTCTACAGTCCTAGAGACTGGAATTCGGAGATCCCTGTGTGAGTATGGTTTGGTTCCAGTTAGAGTTCTGAGTTATAAGCAGCTGTCTCCTCACCATACCGGCACGTGTAGAAAGGGCTAGACACGACGTGGGATCTCTTTTATCAGGGCACTAATCTCAATTCTTTTCTTGACGATTATTTTTTTCTAAGAGAAAATCCAGATTCGGTGCCGAGCTGCTGTCAGAAGCTCATCATAGCCTCAGACGGGTGAGGCTTGCTGGTGGAAATAGGGAAAAAATGAATGACTCTCCCTCCTGACTCAGACTGACTCGGGTCGAAGGTCCTCGACAGCAGCGGGGGTCCTCCTCAGGGGTGGGGGGCCTGGGCAGTGGCGGGCTCAGAAAGACGGCTTGGCGGCCCCCGGGCAGCTGCGCAAAGGGCCTCGCGGCTGTTGCTAAAGGCCCTCAGATGAAGTCCCAGCTGGACGCCAGAGCTGTTTTTTTAACCTTAACAAGATCTGTCATTAAACGTTACTGGAGCCTGACTTTGCCTCTTTCCCTCCCGGTCTTGCTAGTGGAGGTCAAAGGTCACATTATCCTGCCACACAGGCTCCTGGGCCTCCAGCTTTTGTTTGCCAGACCTCATGGTGGTGATGAGCAAGGAACCCCTGGGTCCTTGGAAGCCACACAAGAAACCAGCGAACCATGGTCTTTAACGATCGGCTCCTCCAAGGCCGGCCAGCAACAGCCACTTAGGATATTTACGGCTTTCTGTCCGTGCAGATTAAACACAGGCAACAAAAATTGGGACTCTTTTGTCCGGTAAACTTATGTCATTCCTTGTTAAGACAAATTGAGAACAAACCTAGAGTTTGTTGGGAAGCAGTTTTTGCCTCTAAAGACAGTCTTGGATGAGGATGGGAGGATTTCTGGCGACAAGGACATCTTGTGCAATATTATTATTGACAGTGTTTTCTGATAATTTCATAAACGGTTTAGCTGTATTGTTTTCTAGCAACAGGCTATATTCTTGGCCAAGGGCAATATTTCATTGGCAGTTCATATTATAAACAGATACCTTGCGGGTGCATTCCTCAGCAGAGAGCCAACACCAAAGCAGCAAGAGGTTAGCAGCCTGAGTTACCCCTTTTTGTTTGAATTCTGAGCATCTTTCCATAGATACATCAGCACGTTGGGTGCTGAGATTAAGGGAAGTGCTTGGTTCACTGTCTTTGCAATCAGAGAAACCTGGGGTTAAGGGCAGTGGATTTTAGCAGAGAAAAAAAAATTTTTTTTCAAAGAAGGCATTATTGTGAGCCAAATATATCAATTTAAGTGCTTTGATTCAGACTAAGTAGATCTGATAGACAGAGTGCCTGAAGAACTATGGACGGAGGTTCATGACATTGTACAGGAGGCAGTGATCAAGACCATCCCCAAGAAAAAGAAATGGAAAATGGCAAAATCATTGAAAAAGGCAAAAAGGACTGAGGAGGCCTTACAATAGCTGAGAAAAGAAGAGAGGCTAAAGGCAAAGGAGAAAAGGAAAGATATACACATTTGAACGCTGGGTTCCAAAGAATACCAAGGAGAGATAAGAAAGCCTTCCTCAGTGATTAATGCAAAGAAACAGGAAAACAATAGAATGGGAAAGACGAGAGATCTCTTCAAGAAAATTAGAGATACCAAGGGAACATTTCATGCAAAGATGAGCTCAATAAAGGACAGAAATTGTATGGACCTAACAGAAGCAGAAGATATTAAGACGAGGTGGCAAGAATACACAGAAGAACTATACAAAAAAGATCTTAATGACCCAGAAAACCATGATGGTGTGATCATCCACCTAGAGCCAGACCTCCTGGAATGTGAAGTCAAGTGGGCCTTAGGAAGCATCACTACAAACAAAGCTAGTGGAAGTGATGGAATTCCAGTTGAGCTAGTTCACATCCTAAAAGAAGATGCTGGGCAAGTGCTGCACTCAATATGCCAGCAAATCTGGAAAACTCAACAGAGGCCACAGGACTGGAAAAGATCAGTTTTCATTCCAATCCCTAAGAAAGGCAATGTCAAAGAATATTCATACTATCGCACAGTTGCACTCATCTCACATGCTAGCGAAGAAATGCTCAAAATTCTCCAAGCCAGGCTTCAACAATACATGAACCATGAACTTCCAGATGTTCAAGCTGGTTTTAGAAAAGGCAGAGGAACCAGAGATCAAATTGCCAACATCCCCTGGATCATCAAAAAAGCAAGAGAGTTCCAAAAAAATATCTATTTCTGCTTTATTGACTATGCCAAAGCCTTTGACTGTGTGGATCACAATAAACTGTNCAGATGTTCAAGCTGGTTTTAGAAAAGGCAGAGGAACCAGAGATCAAATTGCCAACATCCCCTGGATCATCAAAAAAGCAAGAGAGTTCCAAAAAAATATCTATTTCTGCTTTATTGACTATGCCAAAGCCTTTGACTGTGTGGATCACAATAAACTGTAGAAAATTCTGAAAGAGATGGGAATACCGGCCCACCTGACCTGTTTCTTGAGAAATCTGTATGCAGGTTAGTAAGCAACAGTTAGAACTGGACATGGAACAACAGACAGTTTCCAAATAGGAAAAGGAGGACATCAAGGCTGTATATTGTCACCCTGCTTATTTAACTTATATGCAGAGTACATCATGCGAAATGTCAGGCTGGATGAAGCACAAGCTGGAATCAAGACTGCCAGGAGAAATATCAATAACCTCAGATATCCAGATGACACCACCCTTATGGCAGAAAGTGAAGAGGAACTATAGAGCCTCTTGATGAAAGTGCAAGTGGGGAATGAAAAAGTTGGTTTAAAACTCAACCTTCAGAAAACTAAGATCATGGCATCTGGTCCCATCACTTCATGGCAAATAGATGGAGAAATAATGAAAATGATGAGAGACTTTATTTTGGGGGGGCTCCAAAATCACCACAGATGGTGACTGCAGCCATGAAATTAAAAGACACTTGCTCCTTGGAAGGAAAGCTATGACCAACCTAGACAGCATATTAAAAACCAGAGACATTACTTTATCAACAAAAGTCCATCTTGTCAAAGCTATGGTTTTTCCAGTAGTCATGTATGGATGTGGGAGTTGGACTATAAAGAAAGCTGAGTGCCAAAGAATTGACGCTTTTGAACTGTGGTACTGGAAAAGACTCTTGAGAGTCCCTTGGACTGCAAGGAGATCCAATCAGTCAATCCTAAAGGAAATCAGTCCTGAATATTCATTGGAAGGACTGATGCTGAGGTCACCTGATGCAAAGAACCAACTCATTAGAAAAGACCCTAATGCTGGGAAAGATTGAAGGCAGGAGAAGGGGCTGATAGAGGATGAGATGGTTGAGTGGCATCACCGACTCAACGGACATGATTTTGAGTAAACTCCGGGAGTTGGTGATGGACAAGGAGGCCTGGCATGCTGCAGTCCTTGGAGTCACAAAGAGTCAGACACAACTGAGCAACTGAACTGAAGTAGGAGACTAGAGCTTGCCTGATCAGCAACCCTACTTCCCATGCGTATCCCGACCCACCGCCCATACTCATGGGTGTCCCCAAAGAGACTCAGTAGAGCAGAGCTTGAAAACCACAGTTCTGTCAAATGTACCTGGACTGGTTGCTAGGAGAACTCACTGCAGAATAGACCTGTAAACCACAGTGAGCCCACGGAAGCCCCATGGTCTCACTGAGTCTGGCTTTCTCATCAGGTAAATATGAACCGCTTATTCCATGGGCCCAATGGGCCTGGAATCTATTTGGAACAGAGAGGAAAATCTGCCCATAAGCCCATGGCACCCCACCACTGCCCATAATGGTTTCTTTTTTTTCGCCACAGGGATCAAACATGTGCCACCTGCAATGAAAGCTTCTAACTACCAGACCAAACAAGAATTTCCCCTAATGGTTGTTTCTTTAAAATAACTTTATTGAGATGTAATTTACATACCATAGATGTCACCCACTGAAAGAATACAACCCAATGACTTTAATATGTTCATAGAGTCAATATTAGAACATTTTCATCACCCCCAAAAGAAACTCTGTTCTCATTAGCAGTCAATCCCCATCTCTCCCCACCCCACATGCAGCCTTAGGCAACCACAAATCTACTTTCTGCCTGTATAGATTTACCTGTTCTGGACAGTTCATAAAAATGGAACCATATAATATACAATTCTTTGCGACTAGTTTTCCACTCATCATGTTTTCAAGGTTCATCACACTTCAGAATAATATTTTATCGCATAGATAGATATATCTGCTTTGTTTATCCATTTATCAGTTGAAGGACACTTGGACTGTTTTCATGTTTCAGCTGTTTTGAATAATGCTGCTATGAACATAACTGAACATTCAGTCAGTTCAGTTCAGTGGCTCAGTCGTGTCTGACTCTTTGCAACCCCATGAATCGCAGCACACCAGGCCTTCATGCATTGGAGAAGGAAATGGCAACCCACTCCAGTGTTCTTGCCTGGAAAATCCCAGGGATGGGGAGCCTACCTGGTGTTTTTTTTTTAACTGAACATTAAAAACATACAATTTTTTTTTAATGGACATGTATTTCCATTTCTCCTGGACATATACCTAGGATTAGTTCTATGTTTAACCTATGGTAACTCTATATTTAACCTTTTGAGGAGCTGCCAGACTTCCAAAACAGTGACAGCGTTTCACATTCCCACCAGTAGTGTGTAAGGATCCCAACCTCTCCACACCTTTGCCGACACTTGCTATTGTTTGTCTTTCGGATCACAGCAGTCCTAGTGGATACAAAGTACTACCTCATTGTGATTGTGATTTGCATTTTCCTGATGGCTAGTGCTGTTGAGTAATTTTTCACATGCTCTCAACAGGTCTTTATTTGTAAGATACTGGCAGGAAATTTAATAGTGAAACATGTCAAAATAGACGAAACTCTGTAAGCATTCCTTGTTTTCTGTTGAAGTGTGCTTCTCATTTCAAGACTTGAACATATTCTTACTTAAGTTATGGGAATCCTCTGTCTCCCCCAGGACCTCCTCCTCCACCAAATTCACCTAACTCCATTACTATACCTTGAATTGAGCCAAACTCTACTGCGGGACAGATTAGCTCCAAAACAGATGCGCTCCAAAACCCTGCCAATAATGCACTTTCTCAATAAACCCTAGCATGCCAGAGCATTTGAATTTGACAAGGCTGCTGCTCTGCAGAGCCCTAGAGGTGTTCTTCACAATGTCAGCTACGTGTCTGGAGCCCCTGGAAGCTGGGCAGTGCTCACTTTGTGAGGCAGTCTTTCCCGGCACACTTCTGACAGGAAGCCTCCCAGAGAGTTGCTGTTTAGTCAGCCCGGAGTGATCTGCACTGACCTCAAAGCTCTGCATCTGCAAGAGGGCCAAGTTGGGGGAAGGGCAGAGTGAGCGTCGCCACGAAGATCTCTTCTGTTCATCTAATGTTGATTTAACAGCCTTGCCTGAGGCAATGCCCCTCACCCCCAGCATCCTCAGCCATATGTGTGCATGCCAAGTCGCTTCAGTCGTGTCCGACTCTTTGCGACCCCATGGACTGTAACCTGCTAGGCTCCTCTGTCTATGGGATTCTGCAGGCAGGAATACTGGAGAGGGTTGCCATGCCCTCCTCCAGGGGATCTTCCTGTCCTAGGGAGCAAACCCCACGTCTCTTGGGCCTGCTGCACTGGCAGGACCCACTTTCTTTACCACTAGCGCCACCTGAGAAGCCCTACCCAGTCGCATTCTGTTACTAAAGGCAGCCCCGGACAAGGTTAGGAGCCCGTGCTGGCTCTGGTACCCAAGTCCTAATGAAAGTATCTCCCCCCCACCCATCAGCTCTGTGGTCTTACAGATTCCTTCATCACTCCAAGTCTCAGTTTCCTTATCTGTACAACTAATAATACTTTGCTCAAAAAGCTGTGAGAATCAATAAAGCAATGTATTTACAGCATGCTTAGGACATAGTAGGTCTACAACAATGTTGCTATTGTTGTTATTTTTGTTACCAACAGTCCATTAATGCATAAGGAATTTCACTTCCAGGTCCTTACTGTTTCCTCTGTCCAATATACTGCCCCATATGCTTTGACCAAGTAATTCTTATTAAATCTCTGATCTAGGTTTTTAGGAAGTTGCCTCTAGGAACATTCGCTTTGCTGTACCCCCAAGAGTGGGTGCCAGGACCTCACAAGCACCCAGTCTTACTCTTATTATGGTCACTATTACCCTGCCTCTAATTGCCTGTGTGCTTGTCTGCATCCTCCACCAGACCCTGGGCTCCTGCACTCGGTGGGAACTTCATAAATATTTGTTCAGTTTCTGCCTGCATCTGAATCTGAGTTATGGTCTCTTTGCCATCCTCAATATCTCCACAAAAGGAAAAGAAGCCAATATTGATTGAGTTCATCCTGGACCAGTACTGTCCATATGTTAGTTCATATAATGCCCAACAGAATACTAGGTGGGGCAGGTATTCCTTGCTCTAAGGATGAGGAACTGTTGGCATGGGAGATTAGTTAACTTAATTAACTCCCCTAACTTGCCTAAGGTCCCACAGGTACCAGGCTGGGATTGGCATCCAGACAGTGCTCCCTGCACTATCCCCACAACGATTTTCCCTGTCTTCTTTAAGATCTAATTCCCAGTGATCCGCAGAGCTCACTTCAGTTACTGCTGGAAACAGGAACCATGTTTTAGGCTCAAAGAATACATTTTCCCCCTTACCTTTTATTACAAAAACACTCAGTTACTTACTAAAACCTGTTCCGTTCGTTTAACTGATTTTGAATGTTTAGAAGGAGATGGAGCAAATCCTCTCTGGGGCCCTTTCTCAGGTAAGACAGTTCAAGTAGAGTTAGAAAGGGGCTGGGGTCAGGGATGGGTGCCTGGGGGAGAAAGATGGGGTAGACTGGCTAGAGGGAGGCGAAGGTTTGGCAGGAAACTGACCCTGCAAACCCCACACCCATTTGCTGAGAGGCTTTGTGGTCTGAGACAACTGCACATCTGTGGGTCTGCATGCCCCAACATCCTAGGACCTTCTCTGTGCTGTCCCAGCCCTGTTCAGCAGCCAGGACTGTGCATGCAAAACTGCATGGCATTGTACAAGCCTGGGGCTCAGGGGACAAACTCCCTTCCTTATCTGGAGACTCTCGTAGAGGTGGCTCTTCCTAGGGAAAGTCTATTGCTGTGAATAAGGACTCTTTTAAATTTTTTTGGCAAAATGAAGGACTCCAGAAGCAGCACATGCATTGACAGCACAGCTGCTATGAGCCAGCATCTGCTCGGGTAACATGATTGTTAATGAACTGAAAAGGATCCTACCGCTCTGATTTCCAGGGCACAGGAAATCAGAAATAGAGAAGAAAACTGAAATTAAGTTATGGTCCGTGTTCTCTAGGCAGCATGTGGCGAGGGGAGGTGATGTGGTTGACAAATTACACCACTGATGTGTCTCATGCATGTTAAGTACTCAGCAGGGGAACTTATATTCTGAAAATGACAAAACATTGTTGAAAGAATTTATAAAATCTGAATCAATGAGAAAATATCTGTGTTGATGGGCTGGAAGATTTAATATGGTTAAGACAGCAAAACTCCCCAAATGATCTACAGATTCAGTACAATCTCTATCGGAATTCCAGCTGAATACTAAATTCACATGGAAACTCAAGAAAACCAGGATAGCCAAAAAAACCTTAAAAGTGAAAAATTTGGAGGACTTGCACATCTTGATTGATCAACAGTAATCAATACAATGTGTTATTGGCAGAAGGATAGCTAAATGGAACAATGAAATAAAATCAAGAATCCAAATCTAAACCTATGTATCTATACAAAAACTTGTACATGAATGTTTACAGTGGCATTATTTATAACAGCCAAAAGATGGAAGAAATCCAAATGTCCACCAATTGATGACTGGATAAGCAAAATGTGTTATATCCATAGAATGGCAGTTTATTTGGCCATACAGAAGAATGGAGTACTGATACATACTGTAACATAGATGAACCTTGAAAACAGTATGTTAAGTAAAAGAGAGTAGTCACATATAACAATATATATATTATACAATTCCATTTATATGAATTGTCCAGAATAAGTATATACAGAGAGACAAATGGAGAAGGAAACGTCAACCCACTCCAGCATTCTTGCCTGGTGAATCCCATGGACAGAAGAGCCTGGTGAGCTACAGTCCATAGGGTCACAAAAGAGCAGGACACGACTGAAGCAACTGAGCATGCACGCCCATAGAGAAACAAAAGTAGATGAGCTTAGTGTTAGGAGGAATGGCTACAGTGAAGGCTGATAGCTAGATAGTATGGAATTTCCTTCTGAGCTGCTGAAAAGTTCTAAAATTGATTAGAGTGCGAGTTGCACAAGTCTGAATATATTAAAACCTTGAATTGTATACTCTGAGTCTGTGAATTATATCTCAATAGAGCTGTAACAAAAAAAAATCGAGAAATGAACGTTGCCTTAGAGCACTTTATGTTCTTTTTAAAATGTGGCCTCAAATTGCATTTAGCTAAATTGTACATTCCACAGGATGGAAGTGCACAACTGACTTCTCTAGGTTCCTGTACCCATAAAAGGGGAGAGCAGAATGTTTGCACTATCTCTGACTTCAATACCCAGACTTCTACTCAGGGTTTATCCATCATATGCAGTGGATTCCTGGGAGTCCCTCTTGGTCTGGGTGAAAAATTTAACAGTGTATATGTACCACAGCTTTCTTATCCATTCATCTGCTGATGGACATCTAGGTTTTTTCCATGTCCTGACTATTATAAACAGTGCTGTGATGAACATTGGGGTACATGTGTCTCTTTCTATTCTGGTTTCCTCGGTGTGTATGCCCAGCAGTGGGATTGCTGGGTCATAACGCAGTTCTATTTGCAATTTCTTAAGGAATCTCCACACTGTTCTCCATAGTGGCTGTACTAGTTGCATTCCCACCAACAGTGTAAGAGGGTTCCCTTTTCTCCACACCCTCTCCAGTATTTCTCTGCACCCTCTCCAGTACATTTACAGATAAGATACCCCCACATGGTGTGGGCCCCAACATGAATCTGGTTCTGTCTACTTCAGGGCAAGTTCTTTTGCACATTGCATGATTCGTTCTCAAATTTCACTTCACATTCTGACTGGTGTGAAGTGGTACCTCATTGTGGTCTTGATTTGCATTTCTCTGATAATGAGTGACGTTGAGCATCTTTTCATGTGTTTGTTAGCCATCCGTATGTCTTCTTTGGAGAAATGTCTATTTAGTTCTTTGGCCCATTTTTTGATTGGGTCGTTTATTTTTCTGGAATTGAGCTGTATAAGTTGCTTGTATATTTTTGAGATTAGTTGTTTGTCAGTTGCTTCATTTGCTATTATTTTCTCCCATTCAGAGGGTTGTCTTTTCACCTTGCTTATAGTTTCCTTTGTTGTG
>SJYX01016588.1:16230-39942 GCA_006410675.1 Oreotragus oreotragus | reverse complement strand
TTTCTCAAGAGGCAAGTCAGGTGGTCTGGTATTCCCATCTCTTTCAGAATTTTCCACAGTTTATTGTGATCCACACAGTCAAAGGCTTTGGCATAGTCAATAAAGCAGAAATAGATGTTTTTCTGGAACTCTCTTGCTTTTTGGATGATCCAGTGGATGTTGGCAATTTGATCTCTGGTTCCTCTGTCTTTTCTAAAACCAGCTTGAACATCTGGAAGTTCACAGTTCACATATTGCTGAAGCCTGGCTTGGAGAATTTTGAGTATTACTTTACTAGCATGTGCTGCTGCTGCTGCTAAGTCGCTTCAGTCGTGTCTGACTCTGTTCGACCCCGTAGACGGCAGCCCACCAGGCTCTGCTGTCCCTGGGATTCTCCAGGCAAGAACATTGAGATGAGTGCAATTGAGCATTCTTTGACACTGCTTTTCTTTGGGATTGGAATGAAAACTGACCTTTTCCAGTCCTGTGGCCACTGCTGAGTTTTCCACATTTGTTGGCATATTGAGTGCAGCATTTTCACAGCATCATCTTTTAGGATTTGAACAAGCTCAACTGGAATTCCATCACTTCCACTAGCTTTGTTCGTAGTGATGCTTCCTAAGGCCCACTTGACTTCACATTCCACGATGTCTGGCTCTATGTGAGTGATCACATCATCATGATTATCTGAGCTGTGAAGATATTTTTTGTACAGTTCTTTTGTGTATTCTTGCCACCTCTTCTTAATATCTTCTGCTTCTGTTAGGGCCATACCATTTCTGTCCTTTATCGAGCCCATCTTTGCATGAAGTGTTCCCTTGGTAATTAGTCAACTCTGATCCCCTCTGGGCTTCTTATATTATATAAAGTAAGGGAAAAGACTGAGGAACCTTTCTGAAGGTCACAGCCCAGGAACTCAGGCTCACTAAAAAACTAAGTTCTAATCATAAGATTATAAATTACCTCCCCCCACCCATAGCCAACCAGTACATCAGCAGAGTTCCACCACAATTACAGTGACATATAACCGAGAGCTGTAAGACACAGATTTTACTTAAGAAGAGTGTGAAGTGAAGTCGTTCAGTCGTGTCCTACTCTTTGCGACCCCATGGACTGTAGCCTACCAGGTTCTGTCCATGGGATTTTCCAGGCAAGCATACTGGAGTGGGTTGCCATTTCCTTCTCCAGAGAAGAGTTTAGGGAGACATAAAAACAACCTGAGAAAGAAAACAAGTAAGGAAACTAGAAGAAAATGAAGCTTCTGGCACTATAGCTGCAAAAGACATTAGACAGAGCACAGCTCAAAGAGCCTAATTATCTCCGTTACTTTACCCAATACATCATGTCTGGATTTCAACAAAAAAGTAAATGATATGCTAGAAAGCAAGGGAAAACACATTCTGAAGAGACAAGGAAAGCGTAAGAGATAGACTCAGGCATAGCATAGCTTTCACAATTACCAGATAGAGAGTTTAAAATAGCTGTGATTAATATGTTAAGGGCTCTCAAGGAAAATATGCAAGAACAGATGGGTAATGTAAACAGAGCAATGGAAGCTCTAAAAAGCATCAGTGAGTTTGAAGATAGGCCATCCTCAATCAGAAATGCAAAGAGAAAGAATTATTTTTTTAATGAAACAATATCAAGGAACTGTGGAACAACTGCAAAAGGCAAAACAAATGTGAAGCGGAAACACTAGGAAGAGGCAAAGAAGAAGGAAAAGAAAGAGAGAAAGGAAAAGAAGATATATTTGAGGTAATAATGGCTGGGAAATTCTCAAAATTAATGACAGACACCAAACCACAGATCCAGAAAAATTCAGAGAACACCAAGTAGGATAAATACCAAAAAAAATCTATACCCAAATATACCAAACTGTAGAAAGCCAAAGATAAAGATTTTAAAAGTTAAGAAAATAAGAAATCTGATTTGTAGAAGATCAAAGATAGAAATTACCATTGGACTTCTCTTCAGAATCCACACAAGCCAGAAGAGAATGGAGTGAAATGTTTAAAGTACTAAAGGGAAAGCCATCAATCTAGACTTTTGTATCTGGTGAAATTATCACTGGATACAAAGAATGCTTAAAAATCAACAATAACAAAAAAAAAACCAATTAAAAAATAGGTAAAGTATCTGAACACACTTCTCATTAAATAAAAAATACAGACTTCAAATAAGTATGTGAAAAGATGACATCATATATCATTAGGGAATTGCAAATTAAAACAAACAGTGAGCTACTACTATACACCTAATAAAATGGTTAAAAAAAAACAAACCAAACTCAGGGTACCAAATGCTCCACATTAATGCAAGATGTTAATAATAGGGAACCTGTGCTGGTGGAGAGGGACTACATATGGAGATTGCCTGTTTGATCTGCTTAATCTTTGTGTAAATATAAAACTGCTCTAAAAAAATGAAGTCTCCTAATTTAAAAAAAAGAACAATCAGTGTAAAGTGGAGACACATGGAAAATTCACAGAATAAAAACATGATAAAGATCAAATGGGTTTAGAGCTAGAAAAGACCTCAGGATTGGTCATTCATTCATTCCATAATTATTGGGTACTTACAGAGTGTCACTCTCTGTGTGAGACATGGGAAGTACAATGAAAACAAGATGGTCCCCTCACAATACAGTACTAAGTGAACAAAGTCAAAAGATCCCACTTTTGATACACGTGTGTATATGTGTTTTGGGGATGGAGGAAAACTTTGAGAGGATGGTCACTAAAACATTAACAGTAGTTATTTCTGGATGGGCTTTGTTTCCTTTTACTGGTTCATATCATTTCACAGTGTTTCTGTGATAGACATGCTTTGTTGTAATAAGAAAATAAAATAATAAAAGTACATTTTCTTTTCTTCTAAAGATGCTACTTTACAGAATACACCAAAGCAAATTCGGTGAATTCGGAGCCAGGATTGTGAAAGCACAGGAATTGGACAGGAGTGAGAGAGTGAGTGGGGTAGGGTCATTTTTGGCAGGGAAAGTATACATTGAGGGCCCTGGGTACTGCCCAGGATTATATTTTGTGGTTGCAGAGGGCAGGAATGGGGCTTCCATGGTGGATTTCACTCAATAGCAGCAATTCTTGACCATAGCTAACCACAGCCAGCTTTGTGACCCTGAGAGTTTTTAATACTTGTTCATTTCCACTGACTTTCCTCCGCCAATGTGTTTCAAATGTATTTCACAGAAAACTAAGTATAGGTAGGTGGATTTCCTACTGATGCTTTTGATAAATGCTATATTGAACAAAGAAAGAATACCATGATTCAGTTCAGTTCAGTCGCTCAGTCGTGTCCGACTCTTTGCGACCCCATGAATCGCAGCACGCCAGGCCTCCCTGTCCATCACCATCTCCCGGAGTTCACTCAGACTCACGTCCATCGAGTCCGTGATGCCATCCAGCCATCTCATCCTCGGTCGTCCCCTTCTCCTCCTGCCCCCAATCCCTCCCAGCATCAGAGTCTTTTCTAATGAGTCAACTCTTTGCATGAGGTGGCCAAAGTACTGGAGTTTCAGCTTTAGCATCATTCCTTCCAAAGAAATCCCAGGGCTGATCTCCTTCAGAATGGACTGGTTGGATCTCCTTGCAGTCCAAGGGACTCTCAAGAGTCTTCTCCAACACCACAGTTCAAAAGCATCGATTCTTCGGCGCTCAGCTTTCTTCACAGTCCAACTTTCACATCCATACATGACCACAGGAAAAACCATAGCCTTGACTAGGCGGACCTTAGTCGGCAAAGTAATGTCTCTGCTTTTGAATATACTATCCAGGTTGGTCATAACTTTTCTTCCAAGGAGTAAGCGTCTTTTAATTTCATGGCTGCAGTCACCATCTGCAGTGATTTTGGAGCCCAAAAAAATAAAGTCTGACACTGTTTCCACTGTTTCCCCATCTATTTCCCATGAAGTGATGGGACCGGATGCCATGATCTTCGTTTTCTGAATGTTGAGCTTTAAGCCAACTTTTTCGCTCTCCTCCTTCACTTTCATCAAGAGGCTTTTTAGCTCCTCCTCACTTTCTGCCATAAGGGTGGTGTCATCAGCATATCTGAGGTTATTGATATTTCTCCCGGCAATCTTGATTCCAGCTTGTGTTTCTTCCAGTCCAGCGTTTCTCATGATGTACTCTGCATATAAGTTAAATAAGCAGGGAGACAATATACAGCCTTGACGTACTCCTTTTCCTATTTGGAACCAGTCTGTTGTTCCATGTCCAGTTCTAACTGTTGCTTCCTGACCTGCATACAGATTTCTCAAGAGGCAGGTTAGGTGGTCTGGTATTCCCATCTCTTTCAGAATTTTCCACAGTTTATTGTGATCCACACAGTCAAAGGCTTTGGCATAGTCAATAAAGCAGAAATAGATGTTTTTCTGGAACTCTCTTGCTTTTTCCATGATCCAGCGGATGTTGGCAATTTGATCTCTGGTTCCTCTGCCTGTTCTAAAACCAGCTTGAACATCAGGGAGTTCACGGTTCACATATTGCTGAAGCCTGGCTTGGAGAATTTTGAGCATTACTTTACTAGCGTGTGAGATGAGTGCAATTGTGCGGTAGTTTGAGCATTCTTTGGCATTGCCTTTCTTTGGAATTGGAATGAAAACTGACCTTTTCCAGTCCTGTGGCCACTGCTGAGTTTTCCAAATTTGCTGGCATATTGAGTGCAGCACTTTCACAGCATCATCTTCCAGGATTTGAAACAGCTCAACGGGAATTCCATCACCTCCACTAGCTTTGTTCTTAGTGATGCTTTCTAAGGCCCACTTGACTTCACATTCCAAGATGTCTGGCTCTAGATTAGTGATCACATCCTCATGATTATCTGGGTCGTGAAGATCTTTTCTGTACAGTTCTTCTGTGTATTCTTGCCACCTCTTCTTAATATCTTCTGCTTCTGTTAGGTCCATACCATTTCTATCCTTTATCGAGCCCATCTTTGCATGAAATGTTCCCTTGGTATCTCCAATTCTCTTGAAGAGATCTCTAGTCTTTCCCATTCTGTTGTTTTCCTCTATCTCTTTGCATTGATTGCTGAAGAAGGCTTTCTTATCTCTTCTTGCTATTCTTTGGAACTCTGCATTCAGATGCTTATATCTTTTCTTTTCTCCTTTGCTTTTCGCCTCTCTTCTTTTCAGTGCTATTTGTAAGGCTTCTCCAGACAGCCATTTTGCTTTTTTGCATTTCTTTTCCATGGGGATGGTCTTGATCCCTGTCTCCTGTACAATGTCACGAACCTCATTCCATAGTTCATCAGGAACTCTGTCTATCAGATCTAGGCCCTTAAATCTATTTCTCACTTCCACTGTATAATCATAAGGGATTTGATTTAGGTCATACCTGAATGGTCTAGCGGTTTTCCCTACTTTCTTCAATTTAAGTCTGAATTTGGAAATAAGGAGTTCATGATCTGAGCCACAGTCAGCTCCTGGTCTTGTTTTTGTTGACTGTATAGAGCTTCTCCATCTTTGGCTGCAAAGAATATAATCAATCTGATTTCGGTGTTGACCATCTGGTGATGTCCATGTGTAGAGTCTTCTCTTGTGTTGCTGGAAGAGGGTGTTTGCTATGACCAGTGCATTTTCTTGGCAAAACTCTATTAGTCTTTGCCCTGCTTCATTCCGCATTCCAAGGCCAAATTTGCCTGTTACTCCAGGTGTTTCTTGACTTCCTACTTTAGCATTCCAGTCCCCTATAATGGAGTAGCCATCATGGTCAACAAAAGAGTCTGAAATGCAGTACTTGGATGCAATCTCAAAAACGACAGAATGATCTCTGTTCGTTTCCAAGGCAAACCATTCAATATCACAGTTATCCAAGTCTATGCCCCAACCAGTAATGCTGAAGAAGCTGAAGTTGAACGGTTTTATGAAGACCTACAAGACCTTGTAGAACTAACACCCAAAAAAGATGTCCTTTTCATACCACGATTACTGATAGCAAAACCTATCAAAAACTTTTTTATTCTATGATATAATACATGACCCCAAAACAGAGTATACAATATTTCCCAAATTTATTTGAGAAAAAAAAATCACCATCTCCACTTTGTTTGGGTGAGAGCAAAAGAGTTGTATGGAATTGGTGTCATCATTTGATACACAGTTTGAGAAGTGTTACTCTGCCATATGTCACATCAGTGATTTATGGGCCATGATTGATCTTTTTCATTTATACCCTAGTATCTCCAGTACCACGCACAACAGCTAGCATAAAAAAGGCTCTCAAATATTTGCTAATTGAGTGAATGGACTTCATTAAGAAAAATTGACTTAGCAAAGTTCTACATCTTGTGTATCTCTTCCAGATTTTATTTACACTTCCTTACAGAAACCATCCCAACTTGATCAATCCACGTAGGTGTGAAAGAATTAAAAATCTAGATCCTTTCAACAGGACTCTCTCTCCCAAGGGTTTCTGACACTTGCAAATGAAATTCTCTCACCAGCTGAGAGTCAGGAACAAATCAAGGAAGATGTGCTGGTGGTTAATCTTACCACTTCCCCTCCAACAAATTCAACTGGCTTCCCAAGAGTCAGTTGAGAATGGCCTCCAAAGAAAACAACCAGTTGGATGATAGGAAGTGAATGCGTGACTGTCAGAGCAATAAAGCCTTGCCCTTTGCCCTACTCCATCAAAAGTTTAGCAAGGACATGCTTTCCCCACATAGTCTGATAACAGCTGTCCCAGAAGACAGATTGCACACGGATTACAACTAATTGGGGTCAAGAAGAGATCGCCTATAGTTTTCCCAAGAGCTCTTCTTGGGCTGAGAAAGTGTGTGTTCCTGCAGATGTTTTCCTGTCCCCTATGGAACTTGTCCCTACCCGCTATGGACCTGTGTCAAGAAGCTATTGATTTCATTTCTTCTAAGGGCTGAAGGAGTTCATGAGCCCCTCGAAGTACAACCAAGGGGAAAAAAACTCCTCAGCCAGAATTTAAGCCCAAATGGCTCATAATGTCCACGTGTTACAAAAATATAACTTTCTTTAAAAACAAAAAATTTCTGGTGATTGTACAATTTATGCAGAAGGCTGTTCGGTCTACAGCTATCTCAAACTCTCAAAACTTTATACACGCAAGGCAAACAAACTGAAAGGGAAAGCCACTCCTTTTCCTCTTATTTCTAAGATTAGGTGCAACCTCTCTGGTTTTCAACACTCGTCCAGACTACTCAAGGGATTTCTTCAGTCGCATAGAGAACCTGGACTAAATTAGTCCAGAGGGATGTGTGCCATTTCTAAGTTTGTGATTGGCTTCATTGTGTTTAAAGCAAAGGTTATTAGACACCAATGCTGTGCAGATTTTCTAAATACTCTGGACTGCCAATGGCAGAACCAGATGTGAACTATATCAGGAGAGACATGCGTAACAGCGTCCTCCTAAATGCCTATGATGAATTATAACCTGCAGAGGAGAAAATTGCAACTGTGTGGTGCCAGGGTAATTTCCTCCAAATACCCCTTCCATCAGATTATTTTCTGTCAGGGAAAGCTAGGGCTCTGTTGTGTGAAATCTAAAAACCAGTGTTAAGGACCTCAGTCGTCTGCCTGTCCTACCTTGAGACAAGCCAAAAGGATCCCTAAACCCCAGGACAACCTCTTTATTCTCCTCCTCTAAACTTTGCTTGAGTGCCTCCTTCTGGAATCCATAGTTCCAGTGTCCATCAAAATCTGGCTCAAACCTCATTATTGTCAAGTCACCTTCCCTACCCAGCCCCGCTCCCTCCATGCTGATCCTTCTCCTTTATTTGGCATTCCCTGTAGTTGTCTGTAAGTTGTCACTGTTTCTATTGGTGGGGCCACTGGAAAGCTTAGCATTGAATATGAGTACCCGGTAAACAAGTGTGCGGAAAAGGCTCCTTGGTGTGCATTTTCTGCACTTCCTTCTTCCTATCTTCACTGTGAGGGTCACCCTTGATTTTTGCTTTGCTTTCTGTCACTTCTAAGTTGTTACCTTGCTCTAATTTAACTATTTTACATGCTATCTTAAGTCTTTTGTGGATCAAAGCAGAGTGTCAACATGATTTTTTGGACTTTATTCAGTTCAGTTCAGTTCAGTTCAGTCGCTCAGCCGTGTCTGACTCTTGGTGACCCTGTGGTCTGAAGCATGCCAGGCTTCCGTGTCCCTCACCAACTCCCGGAGTTTACTCAAATTCACGTCCATTGAGTCAGTGATGCCATCCAACCATCTCATCTTCTGTCAGCCCCTTCTCCTCCTGCCTTCAATCTTTCCCAGCATCAGGGTCTTTTCCAATGAATCAGTTCTTCAGATCAGGTGGCCCAAGTATTGGAGTTTCAGCTTCAACATCAGTCTTCCAACGAATATTGAGGACTGATTTCCTTTAGGATTGACTAGTTGGGTCTCCTTTCAGTCCAAGGGACTCTCAAGAGTCTTCTCCAACACCACAGTTCAAAAGCATCAATTCTGCAGTGCTCAGGTTTCTTTATAGTCCAACTCTCACATCCATATATGACTAATGGAAAAACCATATCTTCGACTAGATGGACCTTGTTGGCAAAGTAATGTCTGTGCTTTTTAATATGCTGTCTAGGTTGATCATAGTTTTCCTTCCAAGGAGCAAGTGTCTTTTAATTTCATGGCTGCAGTCACCATCTGCAGTGATTTTAGAGCCCCTCAAAAATAAGTCTCTTACCATTTCTATT
This sequence comes from Oreotragus oreotragus, assembly GCA_006410675.1. Classification (NCBI taxonomy): domain Eukaryota; kingdom Metazoa; phylum Chordata; class Mammalia; order Artiodactyla; family Bovidae; genus Oreotragus; species Oreotragus oreotragus. Next base: position 31,283 of record SJYX01016588.1, on the reverse strand, counting down.
GTTTCCCATCTGTTTGCCATGAAGTGATGAGACTGGATGCCATGATCTTAGGTTTCTGAAGGTTGCGCTTTAAGCCAACTTTTTCACTCTCTTCTTTTACCTTCATCAAGAGGCTCTTCAGTTCTTCGCTTTCTGCCATAAGGGTGGTATCATCCACATATCTGAGGTTATTGATATTTCTCCTGGCAATCTTGATTCCAGCTTGTGCTTCATTCAGCCCAGCATTTCGCATGATGTACTTTGCATATAAGTTAAATAAGCAGGGTTTCATCAAGAGGCTCTTCAGTTCTTCGCTTTCTGCCATAAGGGTGGTATCATCCACATATCTGAGGTTATTGATATTTCTCCTGGCAATCTTGATTCCAGCTTGTGCTTCATTCAGCCCAGCATTTCGCATGATGTACTTTGCATATAAGTTAAATAAGCAGGGCGACAGTATGTAGCCTTGATGTACTCCTTTCCCGATTTGAAACCAGTCTGTTGTTCCATGTTCAGTTCTAACTGTTGCTTCTTGGCCTGCATACAGGTTTATGAACCTCTATGGACTGTGCTTTTCCTTTAGTACACATCCTCTCTGAGGGTCTTACCTCCTGCTACCTCAATGCTCCTCAAAGGAAAGAATATTTCAGAAGTCAAGTTACCATCTTCTGTTCTAGTTTTTGAAATTCACATTTTTTGTTCTTCTTTTGATTAAAATATTATATGTACAAGATATCTTTATATATATATTATCTGAACCCAGAGTTATCATAGCTTGTTATTCATAAAGGCTTCCCTGGTGGCTCAGATGGTAAAGAATCCGCCTGCATTGTGGGAGACCAGGGTCAGTCCCTGGGTTGGAAAGATCCCCTGGAGAAGGGCATGGCAACCCACTTCAGTATTCTTGCCTGGAGAATTTCCATGCACAGAGAAGCCTGGAGGGCTACAGTCCATGGGGTCACAAAGAGTCGGACATGACNTGGGAGACCAGGGTCAGTCCCTGGGTTGGAAAGATCCCCTGGAGAAGGGCATGGCAACCCACTTCAGTATTCTTGCCTGGAGAATTTCCATGCACAGAGAAGCCTGGAGGGCTACAGTCCATGGGGTCACAAAGAGTCGGACATGACTGAGTGACTAAGCAAAGAACTATTCATGAAGATCCATATGATTAGAAAAATTAAGTAGTTGGCTCAATGCTGCCCAGCTAAAAAGGAAAAAGCCAAGATTCGAACCCAGGTCTACCTGACCCTATATCCCTGGACTCTGCATCCTCTGAAAGTGCCTAAGCCCCAGAATAGATATTCAGTGTCCTGTACTAATTGATTGTTGAAGTACAACTAGGAAAACTTGGTCTAGAATTGAATAAAACGTGGAGGCTAAAGCTATCGAAAGTTGAACTTGTAAAACTGAGTCGTCAAATGAATTGGCTTCATAAAAAGACAGCAGAGACGCTAAGTAGGTTTCTCTGGGAAAGATGAGTCAGACCTACAAAGGTACCCAAAATGTGTAGGGTGTGGGGCGAACATTATATGAAGGAGATACCATGTTTGGATGCAGAGAAAAGAGTGCACAGGGCACACTGGTTTATGTTTAGGTCCTGGACAAACTGATCCCACTGTGCGACCATCACAATCATTCTAGGGCTTCAGTGAGGGTAACCTTGGTGGTTACCTCCGGAGGGAGGAGGGGTCTGATAAAACGCGATAGATAGACTTTTTACATCAGCTACTCAAAGATCATAATATAATCTTTTGGAAGATCACACATAGGTGCTTCTCTCCAAACTGATCTAAAGATTGGCTACAACTCCAACAAAAAGTCAAACAGAATTGCTGAGGAATTTAACCAATAATTTTCAAATTTATGTGGAGAAGCCAAGATCTCAGAATAAACAAGGCACTCCTGAAGAGGAATATCAAGACTTATTATAAAGTTGATGTAATGAACACAGTATTTACTGGCACAGATATAGATAAACTGCCTGATGGAACAGACTAGAGAACTCTGTAGAAACAGAAAGAGAAGGAGAAAGGGGTAGGTCCCTGAGATGTGATGGAGAAGACACTGTAGATCACTAAGGAAACAACAAAATTCTTCAATAAATAGTAGAGGTCAACTGGTTATCTATATGGAGAATTACTACACAGAAAAATCAAATCCTGGAGAATTGAAGATATAAAAGGTAAAAATCAAATTTTTGAAGAAAATGTTGGAGAACATGTTTAGGACCTCAGAGTGGTAAAGACTTCTTAAAACATGAAAGTACAAATTATGAAAGAAAAAAATAATAAATTTGACTACTTTCAAATTAAGAACTTCTGTTTCACAATAGATCCCATGATGAAAGTGATTGGAAAGCCACAAAACAGGAGAAGATATACGCGATATATATAACCAATAAAACATACATAAAGAGGATTTCTTTTCATCTTCAAAGTCCAATGATTAGATGAATAAATACAAAGCCAACAGCCCAGTAGAAAAATATGCAAAGGACAGGAACAGCCAGTTGACAGAGTAGTAAACTTGAGTCATCTATAAACCCATCAAAGAACACTCAGCCTCTGAGACTAATTAAGACAGCAGTGAGATACCATTTTGCGCCCACTGGATTGGCAAAAATTAAGAAGTCAGACACTGTCATAGTCTTAGAGAGGGTGTGAGTCAACAGGAAGTTTTATATTCTGCTGGTAGAAGTCTAAATTAGTACAACTCCTTTGGAAAAAATTAGCTGAATGTTCAAGTATTTTATAGCCTAGTTATTCTACCTTGGAGAAACTCTTGCACACATGCCTAAGATTCAAGTGATTCTACTTCTTTCTCAGTATAAACTCTAGAAGTTTATAGAATTTTGCACAGCATTTATATAGAGAAATGTTCACAGTAACACTGTAATAATAACTGGACAACTCTTGTCCCAAAGTAGCTGGAGAATGAGAACAACTATATATTCATACTCCTGCAATAAAATGTTACATATCATAGCAAAAATAATGAACTTCTTGTCACATGGATAAATCTTAGAAACATAATATTGAGTGAAAAAAGCAAGTGAAAAGACTGGGTATAGTATAGTACAGTAAAATTTTTATAAAGCAAAATTAAATATATTGCTTGATGTTGCATACATATTGCTAACTTATTTTTCAAAACCAAGAGTTTATAGCAATAAAATTCAGAATGGTGGTTACTTCTTGAGGTAGGCAGGGTGTGGTATAAGAATACCAGCTGGTATACCAGCTGATGCAATGGTATTGACCATGACCTCTAAGGCACACAGATCTTCCTGCTGTCCCTCTGCTTCTTCATTACCTCTGTGATAGTGACATTCTGTTGCCAGTATCAAATATGACATCATAATAATAAAAGGAAAAACTAGGTGGCCAGGCTTTTCTGAGCACATGGAAACAAGATTCTTCCATGATTTTGCCGGTGCCCACAGGCTCGCCAGCACCTAACATTAAAGGTGGATGGAACAGCAAGGTCATCGAGGCCCATCGCTAATGTTACAGATGAGGAACCTGAGGCTCAGAGAACCCAGGCGACTGTTCCGTGATCACCTGGCTGAACCAGGAGCCAAAGCCCAGTCTCCTGACACTTCCTCCCCTGTGCCCTGTCTCCAGGCCATGCCCTCTTGTCTGATGGATAATAAAAAGAAAAGGCAACTCTAATCTTCTCTATCTCTGCCTCTCCAAGACCTGGCACAAAGCCTGACAATATGCTGGCTCTCAAAATATCTGTTAACTGGATTTTAAGAAATTCTCGATGGTCTGTCCACGAGGTGTCTCTCAAGTGATAAAAGGGAACCCTCTCTCCTGGTTCAAAAGCTTCAGAAAAAAAAAACACACACACACAAGATTCCTGGAAGCAAAACAGAAGAAGCTACCAGTCCTGCCACCCCCGGGCATTCCCAGAACTCACATGTGAGGGCACACAAGAGAAGGCAATTGGGGGAAGGGTGGCCCGGCACAGCCCGGACGCACTGCCCAGCTGCTCCCAGCAGGCCAGCCTTGCGTGACAGACTGCTTTAGCTTGAGGTGTAGGATTCAGAAGAAAGGAGCCAAGCCCTGTGAATGTGTCTTTGTTGCCTCCGAGGCGAGGAGTTGCCAGATCTGTGGTTTGGCTGTGGAATGAGCAGTGGAAGCACTTTCTCTTCCATTACATGTGCAATAACAGCCTGGCTGATCCCAGTCGTGTGAGTAAGTTCCTGGCAAGGCGAGCAGTTTCCATCTTACTTCACTGATGGCTTCCCTGAACCTCGGGTTTCCCCAGTCCCCAAAGTCTGTGTGGTGAAAGGCCTCTTAGGTATCATCATTACAGTAGTTGTTCTGTGGGGGATATTTATCGAATACTAACCATTTATTCATTCAATTAAAACATTTTGTTGGAACCCTATTATGTTCTATATGTTTTAAACATTAATTTGTTAATATGATGACAACTTCAAGTTGATGTTATCCTCAAATTACAAATGAAAAGAGTGAAGCCATGTGAGTTTTGATAAGTCCATGGTAGCAGAGTTGAATCAGTTATTATGGCTATGGAATAAATCACCCCAAAACATAGTCTATAATAACACGTTAAGCTTAAAATTCTGAGCAGCAACAATTTAGAATCTATCTGCAGAGCAACAACGGAGACACAGACACAAAGAACAGACCAGGGGACACGGCAGGAAAAGGGAAGTATGGGACGAACTGGGAGATTAGGGTTCACATGTATACACTACCATGTGCAAGACAGATAGCTAGTGGGAAGCTGCTGTATAGCCCAGGGAGCTCAGCCCAGTGCTGTGTGTTGATGCAGAGGGGCAGGGTGAGGGTGGGGTGGAAGGGCGGTCCAAGAGGGAGAGGATACCTGTAGCTGATTCACTTCATCGTACAGCAGAAACTACCACGACATGGTAAAGCAATTATATTTCAATAAAATGAAAAATAAACAATTGAGGATGGTTTCGCAGTCTTGGCTAAGTTATGTCATACATGGTGGTCAGCTCTGGGTTGATTAGGCAAGAAGTCAAATGACTGACTGGCTGGTGACTGGAGCCCCTCAGGTCTCCTCCATGAAGTCTCCCATCTTCTGTAGACTGATTTGGCCTTGTTCTCACTGTGAATCGAAAAGCAAATCAGCCCGATTCAAGTATCATTATTCTTCCTTCCCTAGTTTTTCCAGACCTTCCCTATCATGAGAAGGCTGAGGCAGGGACCTCGTCTGTGACGACCTGAGCAGCCAGCCTCCTTCTCTAAGTCTAACTTCCCGTGAATCTTACTTGGTCCTTCACATTACACTTGTTTACATTTCAGCCGATTTTGTCATTGCAACATATCTCAACTGATCTTTGTATCTCTACCTTGGGCTCTTGATTTGATTACTTTTGAAATTAATTCCAAAACATTTTGTCATAATTTTTTCCAATAGACTTTACTTCTTAGAGAATTTTTAGGTCCATAGCAAAATCAAGTGAAAAGAACAGAGTTCCCATACACCCCTTACCCCAACATATGCTTAGCCTCCTCCACTATCAATATCCCCCACAGTGTGGCACATTGGTTACAATTCATGAATCTACACTGACATACCATTATCACTCAAAGTCCTTAGTTTACATTAAGCTTCCCTGATGGTGTTGTACATTCTATGTGTTTTGACAAATGAATGATGGCTTGTAGCCACCATAATAGTATCATACAGAATAGTTCCACAACTGTTGAAATCCTCTGTGCTCCATCTATCCATCCCTGCATCCGCACAAGCCTCTGGCAACAACAGATCTTTTTTTTACTGTCATCACAGTTCTGCCTTTTCCAGAATGTCATACTTGTTGTTGTTCAGTCACTAAGTTGTGTCCAACTCTTTGTGACCCCATGGACTGCAGAATACCAGGCTTCCCTGTTCTTCACTATCTCCCAGAGTTTGCTCAGATTCACGTCCATTCAGTCAGTGATGCTACCCAACCATCTCCTCCTCTATTACCCCCTTCTCCTCCTGCCCTCAATCTTTCCCAGCATCAGCGTCTTTTCCAATGAGTCAGCTCTTTGCATCNTTTGCTCAGATTCACGTCCATTCAGTCAGTGATGCTACCCAACCATCTCCTCCTCTATTACCCCCTTCTCCTCCTGCCCTCAATCTTTCCCAGCATCAGCGTCTTTTCCAATGAGTCAGCTCTTTGCATCAGTTGGCCAAAACATCGGAGCTTCATCTTCAGCATCAGCCCTTCCAGTGAATATTCAAGGTTGATTTCCTTTAGGATTGACTGGTTGGATGTCTTTGCAGTCCAAGGGATTCTCAAGAGTCCTCCAGCACCACAATTCATCACAGAGTTGGAGTCAAATGCTATGTAGCCTTTTCAGATTGGCTTCTTTCATTAGTAATAATATGCATTTAAGGTTGCTCCTAATCTTTTTATAGCTTAAGTCCTGTAGCGCTGAATAACATTCCATTGTCAGAATGTACCACAGTTTATTTGTCCATTCACCTATCAAAGGATGTCTTGGTTGCTCAATAGTTTCGGCAATTGTGAAAACTCTTCTATAAACATCAGTGTGCAGGTTTTTGTGTGGATGTAAATTTTCAATGCATTTGGGCAAATGCTAAGGAGCACAATTGCTGAATTGTGTGAAACTGTCCAGCTGTCTTCCAAAGTGGCTGGACCTGAGTCACTGCCATATAGCAGAAATCAGCACAACATTATAAATCAACTATACTTCAATTCAGAAAGAAAAAGTGGCTGTACCATTTTGCATTCTCATCACCAATGAATGACAGTTTCTGCAGCTCCATATCCTGGTCAGCATCCTGTGCTGTCTGTGTTCTGAATTTTGGCCACACTAGCTTAATGTTGTTTTAATGTCATAATTTTATCAGTGGGATTACAGTGTTTTTCTGGAGCGTGTACTTCATTTAACATTTGTTTTTCCTGTTACTTTCCTTCTTTCTTCTTCTAATATCTTTGTACAAGACCCTATGGTGGTTCATTTTTTATTTCTTTTTATAGAAGCAGGTGGTATTTTCCTGTAGCAGCTTTTTGCTTTCGTACTCATGTGATTTGCCTGTATTAGTCCACCGCTTATGTTGAAAATTATGACATGGCAGGAAGGAGAGAAATAAGGCACTTTCATAATTCTTTTCCCTTCAGTCCTTCCTTACCCATCAGGAAGTTGAGAATGTAGGCAGAATGTGCACAGATCAACAAGTGAAAAGAACTAAGTTCACTGTGTAGTGTTTCTGCTGTTCTTTATATTTAAAGACAAAATACATCTGCATGTGCAAGCTACAAAATGTGAACTGTGTAATTTCAGCGCATGATTTAAGGATGAATGGTAACATTCATGCTAATACTAAATTTTAATTTTTCTTTTCTTAGAAAAACATTAACTAGTAAATTAAAAACATCCTAAGTTGGGACTTCCCTAGTGGCTCAGTGATGAAGATGAGTGTGCCAATGCAAGGGATACGGGTTTGATTCCTGGTCCAGGAAGATCCCACGTGCAGCAGAGCAGCTAGGCCTGTCCACCACAACTACTGAGCCTGTACTCTGGAGCCTGTGAGCTCGACTACTGACCACCTGCTGCAGCTACTGAAGCCCATGCACCCTAGAGGCTGTGCTCCACGAGAGGAGCCACTGCAATCAGCAGCTCACACACCACAGCTAGAGAGTAATCACCACTCGCTGCAAGCAGCAAAAACCCAGGGCAGCAATGAAGACTCAGCACAACCAAAAATAAATTTAAAATTTTTTTAAAGACTGTCAACCTAGATCTTCTAAAAATCGTAAGTTGAAAGTGAGATAACACAGGAGAAAAAAAGAGCTTTATATTTTAGGAACTTTAAGGGCAATTTTCCCCTGATTTTTGAACAAGGGTCTTGCATTTCCACTTTGATTCAGCCCTGCACAAGAGGTTAGTGCTGAAAAGATCCTGGAGATTATCTAGCTCAGTCCCTTCATCAGACAGGGAAGATGAGGTCCAGAGAGGTGAAGTGACGTCTTGCTCAGGAAATGAAAAGAGAAGTGTGGGAGGGGAGGACCTTCATCCATCTTCAGACCTTAAGGAGTGAGCTAGGGGTTTACTGAAACACGCTAAATCCAGAGGGACTCACAACTTTCAGACTTGCCTTTGTCCAGGTTCTCTCACACCGACCCCTTCCCATGATGATCCCAGTGTTCCTAGAGCCAGGCTCATCCCCACGGTTCAAGGGCAGTGGAACTAAGCCGTTAGTTTCTTTGCAGCTCTGCGTATCTTGGCCACATTCCCACCACCCTGGATTCCCACCCCCCCACCTTTCCCGCTAGGGATCACTCCCACACATTCAACAGCCAGACAAGATCTTAACCAACAACAAGTCCCGCCAGCCCTGGGCACCTGGGGACTTTCAACAGACACGTGTTCTCTTCTTGGGAATACTCAGTTTCTAGTAAGGCCATAAGGCATTCAAAAGTTTGGGAAATGCTGTATAGCTCAGGGAACTCTTCTCAAAACTCTGTAGTGACCTATATAGGAAAAGAGTCTTTAAAAAGAGTGGATATATGTACATGTATAACTGATTCACTTTGCTGTACAACAGAAACTAAAACAACATTATAAATCAATTATACTACAATAAAAACTTTTTAAGCTTTAAACACATTTTAAATACAATTACGTTGGTATGAATAAAAATTATGTAATCATAAATAGAATCAAACATATACATTACAGACATTATTTTTGATACTGTTCAGATTTTCTTATACTAAGGAGCTATAATGCTAATGCTGTTTTTAAATTAATTTATTTATTGAAGGATAATTGCTGTACATACTATAAAAACTTTTGATAAATAAAATAGATACTTTAAAAGTTCAGGAAATGAATTGTTCAAGGTGCAGTTTAGGGGACAACAGGGAGTCCTGACGCGGTGTCCTGAATCTTCCTCCCCTGGACAAATGTGTCCTTTGAAGAAAAAGCAGTAGGGAAAAGAAGAGAGCACTAGGAGGGCTGAATTAAGAAAGACCTGACGTCTTTCCCTGTTGTTCTCGTAAAATCCTTGCTGGGAGGCTTGATGATGCTGATTCTGAAAAATCTAACAATTTCTTTTGGAGGCAGCTAATTCAAAAACATATATAACATGAGTCGTTTATCAGATGTCATGTCATCTGATATTCCAGCCAGCACCACACACACAAACACACATTCTGCTTTCACTTCTACAGGAAATAAGAAAAACATTGGACACTTTTTCTCAAATTACAGTGAGATAATTATACGCTCCCCTACACCCTAGAGCCCAAGCCATTCCTGAAACACAGCACCATTTGAAAGGACACCATGCACCACTTCATTCCTTTGGGTGAAAATGTGATTTTGAACTCCACCCTCCCTTCCCTCCACCTTCATTAAAACCCTAGAAGGACATTTTCTTCAAGTGATGTTTTCTGGGATTTCTTGGTTTTCCCTGAAAAGTATTTATTGAATCAAAACATTTTGGCCTAGGCCATGGCTCCAGATTGGGGCTGGGATTGCAGAAAAGGAGGAAGAAGGACCTATCTCCCACCCCACTCCACTCCCCCGACGCCAGGCACCCAGGGACCACCACACCCTCCCCCAGCTTTCATAGCTTTTTTGCAGTAAAAATGAGATGGATAACGTCTTATCCAGCCACCACCAGCCACAGGGTTTACAAACAAGCCCACAGCCTCCGTGTCGAGCTGGCAGCTTCAGGCTCCATGCACCCTTCATCCCCAGCCCTCCCATCAGCCTCTTCCCTTTGGTCGGGTTCCTTCTTCACACCAGCTTCTGTGCACTGGACTTCGGGATTCTCAGGTGCTTCCTAGAGCTTCCTCGACAGGACTCAGAGCTCAGTCCTCCTGACCAGTTTCCCTCCTGATCAGTTTCCCTCCTGCTCTGGTCAGAACTGGGTCAAAGACAACAGCCCCTCCAGGCCTTCCTCATGACTCCGAGGCCCGTCCTAGCCCATCCGAACAAGACCAGGATCCCAGCATGTTATATTCCCCTCGTCTTTGCTTCCTCCACTCAGGAACAAGGACCTATTTTTCTCTGCTCCCCAACCCCATTCACCCCAGTCCCTAGCGCAGGATGCTTGTATAGGCACACAGTAGGTGTTCAGTAGAGATGAGCTGTACAGATGAACAGTTCTCCACTCCAAGCACGAAGTTCTTTGTTTACTGAGTTCTGTTGCACAGAAACTCGGTTAACAAACGCTATGAAAACTTCGATTTCAGTTCGATAAATGTGTCTCAGCTGTGTTCTCAGACCCCCGCCCCCATCACTGCAAAGGCCAGAAGGGAGGTGGGACACCCCTGAGATCTGAAAAGTCACGTGGCTTCTCTGGCCAGCTGTAGGGCAGTCGGGGCTGTTGTTGAGCTTTGAACAAATCCAGGGATTATTTATAATTGAAAATCAGGCTCGGCGAGCCTTCAGAGCCATGAAGGAGTTTATTATTCTGCACCCCACGTGCTCCGCCTCCCCCTCCGCCTCACATCCGGCCTCACTCACAGCAGGCTCTCTGGCTCGCGAGGCCTCCGAGCACCTGGGCTGGGCGGCGGCCGCCTTCCCAGGAGTCGGGAATCGCAGACCACCCTGCACACCCACACGTACCCTCCTGACTGGGACGGAGCATCCAAGGATGGGACTGGCCAGCTGAGGCAGAAACTCCACCAGACTGACATACTCCAGGCTTATCTCAGCGGGGGGCCTACAGAGGCTGGCAGAAACGGAGGCCCCGCGGGGAAGGCCTGGATGGGAGCTCAGGCCAGTCTCCACCCAGGTGACCACCTCCCGCCCCATCCCTGGGCTGCCCGGCCTGTGAACACAGCAATCTTTTAGGTCTGTAATCATGCCCAGGCCAGGTGATTAAGAAGGGAAACCATAAAGAACACTAGCCTTGGAGAGGCTAGTAAAGATCTCAGCTGGTAAACATAAAACAATTCTAGCTACAGAGCCCTTTCTTCAAAAGAAACTTCCAGAAAATCTGGTGAGCAAAAGAGAGAAAACCCCAGGAAGAACAGGCCGCACTTGGGCCCTCCCATTTTCACGGCTGTCCAGTCAAAATGCTTTTATTTTTCTCACCCTTCCATCCTGACCAGAAGAGGCCCTTGATAGTTGGGAGCCCACCTAGGGTGTGCACTCAGGGACTCTAACCCCAACAAAGTCCGGCCAGCAAGCAGCCTTTTATTGTCCATGCAGGACTGGTATTTATGGAAAGCCCTAGAAGTTAGGCACATTGATGACAGCGTTAGTCAGAATATTCTTTCTTGAGAGTGATGGAAGCCAGTACAAACATGCTGTTAAAATGGGGCTTCATTGTAAAGAACCTGGAGCATCCAAACATGTCTGTGCTCTCGATGCCTAGAACTGGGTCTCGATGAAAACTCCTTTTTCCTTACCCCTACTTGGCTTTATTCCCTTCATTCTGTGTGACTGAAAACATAGCCTCTGGAATCTAGATTCCCATCCATCCTTCCAACCTCCCCAAGTTAAGATGACTTCACCACTAGCTCTTTGTAGATCAGCCTGAGGAAAGGCCTCTGATCACCCCAGAATCTGTCAGGTGCCCATCCCTGAACCAATCACTGTGGCCTGAGGGAAGGATACCCACCTAAGCCCTGGACAAGGGCATGGAGTTCTGGGCTTGGCAGGCCCTCAGAACCGCAGGGAAGGGAGACTGGGAGAAATAATTCCCCAAAGAAACATGGGTCCCTGATAAGTTAATGGTGATGAACAGCCCCGACTTTTAACATTTTGACAAAGACACTCTTGGAAAGAGTGCCCTAACCAAAAGGAATGATCCCACAAGTTCACTGGGGGCAAAGAGGGCCTTGCAGAGCCCCGCACACCACCCACAGAGGGCGCCATCTACTCTTTCTTCCTACACAACCAGAGCTAAACCCAAGCATTAGCTGGGAGCATGTGTTGCTTTTCCTTTTAAACTTAATTCAACTTGAAAGGACTCTTCATCTTATCTTGTGCAAGTGAGTAAGGGAGAGTGTGTTGGTTCAGTGGTGCAATAAATAACCTCTCCTTATGAGAAACATGATGCCTCAGCCCCTAAGCCATTTGGTAACCATAATCTGACATTACAGAAGCTTTTCTGGTGAGACCAGAGATATCTGAGCCACTTCCCTTTTCAAACAACTTCAGCTAATGGCTTTCCATGCTATTAGTGGAATGAGTCCAAGCTATCTTTGATTTGTGGTCGCTTGATTGGATCCTGAAAGGGGAGGCTCAGCTTTGCGAGGAGAAATAATTGCCTGGGAACACTGCAGAGTGATACAATTCCTGTGGAGTCTGAGGAACCACAAATTTGGAGAAGCTTGACTCCTCTGGAGAGATGAAAATACTTGTCAAGGTTTCTAACTCTCCTGCTGGCCCCTTCCTCACTCTGACAGCTCACTTCAGCCCCCTCTGCCTCCCTAATGTTCCTGATGCCGATTTTGTTTTCTTTAGAGAGAAGGGGGTCCTTCTTGGATCCTGCTACACAATGCCAGAAGCCATTTAGAAAATGACCCAGCCACACAACCTGGCTGATAGGTCCAAGTATCCGTAGGCAAATGTCAATCCTGGGAACGCATCTGAATCTCTAGTGATGAGTTTCAAACTCTGACTCCAGTCACTGTAGGGCAGTTGGAGTAGGGACAGGGCTGTGTGTGTGGTCATTAAACAGAGCTTCTCTTTCTAGCAGAAAGAGAGGCACCATTTTGTAACGCTGCCTGACCCCCTGCATATTTCTGGGCTCACTCACAGGCACATCTTAGGGGTCCTTGGTCCCATTTGAGCTAAAAGAAAATGACAGTTGAGCTTGATACTGTACTATGCACACATCACTGAGTGGAAGAGAGAACACCACCAGTGGGACAGCATTTGTTGTGACATTGGAAACCTGGCTTCATTTTCTGAACCATAACAAACAGAGGTTATCTCAGGCTTTGAAGGGACTTTTTCTTTTTAGTAAACTTTTGATTTTGAAATAAATTTATATTTACAGAAAAGTTACAAATGTAGCTCTGAGGGTTCCCATATATCCTGTGCCCAGTGTCTGCTAATGGTAACATCTTTTCTGACCATGCTGCTTTTGTCAAAATTATTAATAAGAAATTAACATTGGTATCATGCCATAAGCTACACTCCAGTTATGATTCGGATTTCACCCATTTCTCCATTAACATTCCAGGATCCTACGCTGTGTTTAGTCGTCGTGTCTCCTCTGTCTCCTCCAATCTGTGACCATTTTGCTGTCTTTCCTCGTTTATCATGACTTTGACCATTGTGAAGATTCCTGGTCATACACTGTCCCTCCCTCTGAGTTGTCTGATGTTTTCTTCGAAATGACTAAAATTATGGGTTTTGAGAAAGAAGATCCAGAAGTGAAGTAACTCAAAGATTACTTCACACAGATGAGCAGAGAAGGCTGAGCCATAAGCTCTAAAAAATGTTCCAGAGACCACTTCCCTGGTGGTCCAGTAGATAAGAACCCACCTGCCAGTGCAGGGGAGATGGTTTCGATCCTTGGTCCAGGAAGATTCCCACAGGCCCTGGAGCAACCAAGCCCGTGAGCTGCAGCTACTGAAGCTCACAGGCTCCAGAGCGTGTGCTCCGCGATGAGAGCAGCCCCCACTCGCCACAGGTAAAGAGAGCCCACACAGCAACAAAGACTCAGAACAGCCAAACATAAATAAAAAATCTTATTTTAAAAAGTTCCAGAGGAGTAAACCTGCAGCCTGACATCCTGGAGCTGAGGCCCAATAGTCCACAGCCAGAGCAGGAGCCCTCCCAGGCCTCTCCATGGAGAAGGGCTGGCTCTGCAGAGCTGGGAACCCACCAAGCCAGGAAGCGGCCAAGCTCACAGAAGGTGGAAGTGCAGACAAATCATATGAGCAAAGTGGCAAAACCAAGGGAGAGAGGCACAGCCGATGCTGGGCCTGACCAGTGGGATCCTGGTGAGGAAAGATTCCTCCTCCAGAAAATCAGATGGGGTTTGTCATAAGATTATGACATTTCCTAAGATTATGAAACATTGTGGAACTTGTGGTTCCTATAATTTGTCTGCCAAGGAGACACTAATGTTTATTGATTTTCTTCTGGAAGAGGCAGAATCATCAATTTGGGTTGCAAGTATTGAAAGTTCTCAGGTTTCTGGAAGAAGCTTGAATGCAAAAAAATTAGGCATCTCTATATTGGTGTCATTCTTAATCACAGAAAATGTTACAGCGACATTATAGGCTTCACATATAGTGATACATAGGCTTCACAAACATCCAGAATCTTACTGTTTTTCAATTCTCAGAGGTTAAAAGTGCTGGAAGGAATGTGCAGTTGAACCGAGTGTCAGGCCACTGAGCTGGGCCCTTTGACAAGAGTGGAGGGAATTTAATATGTGCAGAATCTCCAAAAATGATTATTATATCCATTTCACTGAAGAGAAAACTGAACTGTAAAAAATTAAATAGCTTGCCCAAACTTCCACAGATGAAATAGAGACAAAGTGAGATTTCGATCTATGTCTGTGCATATCAAGTTCCGAATCTTTCCGTGGCTCATCCTGACTCTCTGTGACTGGTTTTTCTCCAACATTTTACATATTTTATCATCCTATTGAAGTATTTGAAACTTCCAAAACAATAGTAACAATAAAAGTGGTCAGTGCTATGTGTTCTTGATTTTAAAATGGCTTCAACAAGACCAGGAGCTGACTGTGGCTCAGATCATGAACTCCTTATTACCAAATTCAGGCTTAAATTGAAGAAAGTAGGGAAAACCGCTAGACCATTCAGGTATGACCTAAATCAAATCCCTTATGATTATACAGTGGAAGTGAGAAATAGATTTAAAGGTCTAGATCTGATAGATAGAGTTCCTGATGAACTATGGAATGAGGTTCGTGACATTGTACAGGAGAAAAGGGATCAAGACTATCCCCATGGAAAAGAAATGCAAAAAAGCAAAATGGCTGTCTGGAGAAGCCTTACAAATAGCACTGAAAAGAAGAGAGGCGAAAAGCAAAGGAGAAAAGAAAAGATATAAGCATCTGAATTCAGAGTTCCAAAGAATAGCAAGAAGAGATAAGAAAGCCTTCTTCAG
>SJYX01016588.1:0-15360 GCA_006410675.1 Oreotragus oreotragus | reverse complement strand
GTCCATTCTGAAGGAGATCAACCCTGGGATTTCTTTGGAAGGAATGATGCTAAAGCTGAAACTCCAGTACTTTGGCCATCTCATGGGAAGAGTTGACTCATTGGAAAAGACTGATGCTGGGAGGGATTGGGGGCAGGAGGAGAAGGGGACGACCGAGGATGAGATGGCTGGATGGCATCATGGACTCGATGGACGTGAGTCTGAGTGAACTCCGGGAGATAGTGATGGACAGGGAGGCCTGACGTGCTGCGATTCATGGGGCTGCAAAGAGTCGGACACGACTGTCGGTCAGCGACTGAACTGAACTGAACTCTCTATTTCATAATTCAATACAGTCATCAGCATGTTTTAAAAGCCTTTATTTTTAATTTACATGGAATTTCTATTAGTAATTGTCACTAGATTTTATCAATGCCTTTACTTTCTACTGCTGTAATAATACAGGTTTTTTCTCTTTTCATCTGAACACAGTCATTTTTTGATGAATTTTCAACTTTTAGACTACCTTTACAAATCTGAAGTAGATGTGGGCTTAATTTCCTTTCATTCTTTGTATAACTTTCTACTGGATTGTGTTTACTAATTTTTGTTTAGTAGTTTAGCTTCTATATTCATAAGTGAATTGTCTAGTTTTCTTCTCTTTCTATCCTTATCAAGTTTTAATATTAATATTACTTGGGAGCTATTTCTACCTGCTTTCTCTGGCCTGCTGCTGCTAAGTCACATCAGTCGTCTCCGACTCTGTGTGACCCCATAGACGGCAGCCCACCAGGCTCCCCCATCTCTGGGATTCCCCAGGCAAGAGCACTGGAGTGGGTTGCCATTTCCTTCTCCAATGCATGAAAGTGAAAAGTGAAAGTGAAGTCGCTCAGTCGTATCTGACTCTTTGCAACCCCATGGACTGCAGCCCACCAGGCTCCTCTGTCCATGGGATTTTCCAAGCAAGAATACTGGAGTGGGGTGCCACTGCCTTCTCCGTTCTCTGGCCTAGGACAGTTTAAATAGTAATATGCCACAGTTTCCCAGTCTTAGGCCAGAAACAAAAGGCAGATTGTTACTCAGGGCAGTAACAGTAGTGAGAAATCAGTATTTTGTTGCTCCAGTGCAAGACACACTCTGTCTTCCAAGATTTTAAGAAATCTACCCTTTCTCCTGAAGGCAACCACTATCTCTACCTTCCACACTTGTTTACCATCCAAACATCCTTAAAAAGATGGTCCAGTAGTTCACTCCTATATGTGCAAAAAGGTGAGAGATCCATGGAGAATTATTTCCCAATGATGGATGACCGAGGTCAAACAACAAAACATTAGTACTTGTTCATTCTAGGCAGTGGGCATATGAATGTCTTTTTCTATATTTTTTAAACATCCTCCTGCCAAAAAGAAAGAAGAAGGAAGGAAAGCTTTGTAGTACTGGAATAACTGCCTCAAGATTTGGTGAGTGTTTCAGCAGATTATGGTGACTTCCTTTGGAGACACTATAGAATTCTTGACTTGGATGGGTGGCAGGGTAAGGCCCTTCTAATTCAAAGAGTCTACAATATTGGATAGGGCTTCCCTGATAGTTCAGTTGGTAAAGAATCCGCCTGCAATACAGGAGACCTGGGTTCGATCCCTGGGTTGGAAAGATCCCTTGGAAAAGGGAAAGGCTACCCACTCCAGTATTCCAGCCTGGAGAATTCCGTGGACTGTATAGTCCATGAGGTCACAAAGAGTCGGACACGACTGAGTGACTCTCACTTCACTTCATTTCACAAATTGGATGGTCAACNGAGACCTGGGTTCGATCCCTGGGTTGGAAAGATCCCTTGGAAAAGGGAAAGGCTACCCACTCCAGTATTCCAGCCTGGAGAATTCCGTGGACTGTATAGTCCATGAGGTCACAAAGAGTCGGACACGACTGAGTGACTCTCACTTCACTTCATTTCACAAATTGGATGGTCAACAAAAATTTATTTGGCTGTGTCGGGTCTTGGTTGCAGCTTGCTGGACCTTCATTGCCTCATGCAGGATCTTTCCTTGCAGCGTATGGATCCTCTAGTTGTGGCACGTGGGCTTAGTTGCTCTGTGACACGCGGGATCTTAGTTCCCTGACCAGAGGGTCAGACTTGCTTTGCAAGGTGGATTCTTAACCACTAGACCTCCAGGGAAGTCTCCTAGATAGTCAACTCTGAAGACATTTCAGGACTCCTTGTATTGCGTGTGTGTGTTTAGTCACTAAGTCATGTCTGACTCTTTGTGACCCCGTGGACTGTAGCCCCCCAGGCCCCTCTGTCCATGGGATTCTCCAGGCAAGAATATGGGGCTGGGTTGCCATTTCCTTCTTCAAGGGATCTTCCTGACCCAGGGATTAAACCCAGGTCTCCCCTGTCTCCTTCCTTCCAGATGGATTCTTTACCATTGAGCCTATTCAGAATTCCTTAGCTATTCCTGCTCCTTACCTCTCTATTTCATCATACTCATAGGTGAACCAGTGACAGGTGATTGGAAATCAGTCACATACATGCATACGTACAATTCCAAATAACTTATGGCTGGGATTATCCACATTTTTTAATCTCTTTAGGCTTTTCTTGATGAGGTCAGTGGGAAGGCTGTTATTTATGCTCCTAAACACTGGTGTGTGAAAAATGTATAGGCACAGGAAAGTCAGTGGTGAACAACATGACCCTGGCCCACAGAACTTACTATCTATTGGGGAAGAGAAATTATTCAGCAGAATAAGAAGATGTGGTTGACTCTCAGACTCACGAGAGATTGATTTAACTTCCTCCCTTTCTACTCACCCACTTGCTGCCTAGGAAGTCATTGCCAAAGAGAGTTGGTGCAGTTTTCCTTTATTTGATCCATGGAGAGTAACAGAACAGGTGGGCCAAGGAAGCCAGAAAGAACGAGCCCAGCAAGGTGCTGGCTGATAAAAGGTATCCACTCAGGTAATTCTCCTGTCTAACTCAGATTTTCTTTTGCCTAGAAAAGCCCAATGCCTAGCTTCATAGCTCAATTGAATACTTACTGCTTTAGAGTACCCAGAAAACCTAATGTACCATTAAAAAGTCCAAAAGTAGAATGTTCTCTCACATCCCACATCCCTGGTCCTTTCCTCTCTTCTGCTCCTCTGATGCATTCTCATGGCCATAACAGTATGTCACACACACACACACATACACATACACGCATGTGCAGTTTCTTTCTCTACATTTCTAACATTTCCTCTTATTCACTCTGAAGGGATGTAGGAGTTGCTACTATTTCTGAAATGGGAATAAGGTTAGCTAAAGAAAACAATGGTCTCTCTACTCATTCTCTTATCAAAAATCAAAGAGCGGCTACAACTCAGTTTAAGCAAACATCTAAATACACCCGTGGCAGATTCATGTCAATGTATGCCAAAACCAATAGAGTACTGTAAAGTAAAATAAAGTAAAATGGAAGCTCTAAAAAAAAAAAAAAATCAGATTTGTAGACAATATATTTTAATATTAAATCTACTTAATAGTTGTTATTTTTTAAAGCACTGAGAATAAAATCCCTTTAGTTAGGAAGCATCCCTCACAACTATTCCCCCAAAATACTTACTCTGAAGTCTGAATTCAGATGTTCATTGAATATGAAGAGAAAATGTTCCTGTAGTTTGACTTTTTCCCAGATTTGATACCAGAGATACCTAAAGTCAGGTAAGGCCTGAGCAAAATGCAAAACTAGATTCCAGTTTCTTTCAAAAACTGGAGTAAAAATTCTAATCTGCTATCATCTAAAATGCTGGGCTGCCACAAATGTCTTCGAAAGATGGACTTTGTCTGCCCCCTGCTGTAATCTAGGTAAATGACAGGACATCCTAACTGCAGCAGGAGATAGAGCTGATTTTGGTGTGTGCTAGCATCCATGGGGTGGCAAAGAGTCGGACACGACTGAGCGACTTCCCTTTCACTTTTCACTTTCATGCATTGGAGACAGAAATAGCAACACACTCCAGTGTTCTTGCCTGGAGAATCCCAGGGACAAGGGAGTCTGGTGGGCTGCCGTCTATCGGGTCACACAGAGTTGGACATGACTGAAGTGACTTAGCAGCAACAGCATCCCTTGCTTGCAGAAGGCGATGGCACCCCACTCCAGTACTCTTGCCTGGAAAATCCCAGGGACAGAGGAGCCTGGTAGGCTGCAGTCCATGGGGTCGCGGAGAGTTGGACACGACTGAGCGACTTCACTTTCACTTTCATGCACTGGAGAAGGAAATGGCAACCCACTCCAGTGTTCTTGCTTGGAGAATCCCAGGGACGGGGGAGCCTGGTGGGCTGCCATTTATGGGGTCACACAGAGTCGGACACGACTGAAGTGACTTAGCACCAATAGCAGCAGCAGCATCCCTTGCTAGAATGGAAAGGCTATGGCAAAAAGACTGTGCCTGTTGGTCACCAGTGTGTCCCCAATGTGAAATTAGCTGGAATGTAGCAGGCATTCGATTAATGTGCTGAATGAATACACAAACAGAAAAGAAAATAGGCTTACATACCCTGTTTGCAGAGGCATAATACAGAGAGTATATAGGCCCAAGGAAAGAAATGTTTTGCAATTCTCTGTTCATAACTTAGTGAAGTGAAAGTCGCTTAGTCGTGTCTGACTCTTTGCGACCCCATGGACTATACAGCCCGTGCAATCCTCCGGGCCAGAACACTGGAGTGGGTAGCCGTTCCCTTCTCCAGGGGATCTTCCCAACCCAGGGATCAAACCCAGGTCTCCCGCATTGCAGGCGGATTCTTTACCAGCTGAGCTACCAGGGGTTCATAACTTTGAAATAAATTGGTGGCAATTAGACATGCCTGATGTCTTCTAAAAATTCCACGGGGTTAAACAAATTAATAAATTGGGATATTCAGACAACAATAAAGATAGATTTTCTGAATGTTGCTTACTGCCAAAAAATAAAACTTTGAGAGCTTAGGATCTAAAAGCTGCAAGGTTAAAAAAATATATATATATGATGGTTTTCAAGATGGCAGAGCTGATTAAGATATAAAGTTCTCAGTGTTATCTTTCATCTGTTCTCAGAGATCCCTGCTGTTAGTCCTAAGGTCACAATCAGTCACAATCTGTGTATCTCCCAAGCATCAATGAAGGTAAGGAAAGAAATAGATCCTTTGAAATAGAAGGGCTTTACCCTGACCCATCCATCCAACTCAAGAATTCTATAGTGTCCTGGGATTCCCTAGTGGTCCAGTGACTTTCATCCCAATGCAGGGGGGGCAGGTTCAATCCCTGATCAGAAAACTAGATCCCACATGTTGCAACTGAGACTTGTACAACCAAAAAATAAATAAATAAAACAATAAATATTTTTTAAGATTTGAAAGAATTCTATAATGTTCCCAAAGGGAAGTCACCATTTTCTTCCAGAACACTCATCAAATCTTGAGGCAGCACTTCCATTACTAAACAGCTCTTCTCCCTTCTTCCTTCTTTCTTTTTCTTATAGGCATCATCTTTAGTTGGGGATGGATTTATTGACCATGAAGAGAGTCATATTAGGAAAAAGATTTTGAAATTTATTATATCTCTATACCCACCTGGTCCCATCACTTCATGGGAAATAGATGGGGAAACAGTGGCAGACTTTATTTGTTGGGGCTCCAAAATCACTGCAGATGGTGACTGCAGCCATGAAATTAAGACGCTTACTCCTTGGAAGAAAAGTTATGACCAATCTAGATAGCATATTCAAAAGCAGAGACATTACTTTGCCAACAAAGGTCCGTCTAGTCAAGGCTATGGTTTTTCCAGTGGTCATGTATAGATGTGAGAGTTGGACTGTGAAGAAAGCTGAGCGCCAAAGAATTTATGTTTTTGAACTGTGGTGCTGGAGAAGACTCTTCAGAGTCTCTTGGACTGCAAGGAGATCCAACCAGTCCATTCTAAAGATCAGCCCTGGGTGTTCTTTGGAAGGAATGATGCTGAAGCGGAAACTCCAGTACTTTGGCCACCTCATGAGAAGAGTTGACTCATTGGAAAAGACCCTGATGCTGGGAGGTTCTGGGGGCAGGAGGAGAAGGGGACGACAGAGGATGAGATGGCTGGATGGCATCACCAACTTGATGGACGTGAGTTTGAGTGAACTCCAGAAGTTGGTGATNTTGACTCATTGGAAAAGACCCTGATGCTGGGAGGTTCTGGGGGCAGGAGGAGAAGGGGACGACAGAGGATGAGATGGCTGGATGGCATCACCAACTTGATGGACGTGAGTTTGAGTGAACTCCAGAAGTTGGTGATGGACAGGGAGGCCTGGTGTGCTACAATACATGGGGTCGCAAAGAGTTGGACACGACTGACCTACTGAACCTGGAAGCTTAGGTTTCTCTGATGAGTCAAAACAATCAGTGTATGCAGAGCAATTCTGAAGGGAATATAAATATGTGCCAGTACATGCCAATGCATGTGATATAGAAAATGTCCAATAGAGAAATGTTTCCACCAGGAGTATCTACCAGTGGAAACTGGCATTTGATCATTTCATGTTCCTTGCGCCATACCACTAAACAAGGAAATAAAATGGGGTGAAAGGGGGAGGGTTGACCATTTCAGCTGGGGTCACTGATCCTGGGTGTTAGGGAAATAGCTCTGCTTCCTGAGACAGGCTGGAGGAATGTTCAAAACTAAAGTGTCCTCCTTGTACTTCCAAGCTAGGCTTCAACAGTATGCAAACCAAGAACTTTCAGATGTTCAAGCTGGATTTAGAAAAGGCAGAGGAACCAGAGACCAAGTTGCCAACATCCACTGTATCACAGAAAAAGCAAAAGAATTCCAGAAAAAAACATCTACTTCTGCTTCATTGACCACACTAAAGCCTTTTACTGTGTGGATCACAACAAACTGTGGAAAATTCTTAAAGAGATGGGAATACCAGACCACCTTACCTGCCTCCTGAGAAATATGTGTGCAGGTCAAGAAGCAACAGTTAGAACTGGACATGGAACAACAGACTGGTTCCAAATTGAGAAAGGAGTACATCAAGGCTGTATATTGTCACCTTGCTTTTTTAACTTATATGCAGAGTACATCATGCGAAATGCCAAACTGAATGAAGCGCAAGCTGGAATCAAGTTTGTTGGGAGAAATATCAATAACCTCAGATATGCAGATAACACCGCCCTTATGGCAGAAAGTGAAGAGGAACTAAAGAGCCTCTTGATGAAAGTGAAAGAGGAGAGTGAAAAAGCTGGCTTAAAACTCAACATTCAAAAAAATAAGATCATGGCATCCGGTCCCATCACTTCATGGGAAATAGATGGAGAAACAAGTGAAACAGTGAAAGACTTTATTTTCTTGGGCTCCAAAATCACTGGAGATGGTGACTGCAGCCATGAAATTAAAAGACCCTTGCTCCTTGGAAGAAAAGTTATGACCAACCTAGATAGCATATTGAAAGCAGAGACATTACCGACAAAGGTCCGTCTAGTCAAAGCTATGGTTTTTCCACTAAGTCATGTATGGATGTGACAGTTGGATCATAAAGAAAGCTGAGTGAAGAACTGATGCTTTTGAACTGTGGTGTTGCAGAAGACTCTTGAGAGTCCCTTGGACTGCAAGGAGATCCAACCAGTCCATCCTAAAGGAGATCAGTTCTGAATATTCATTGGAAGGGCTGATGCTGAAGCTGAAACTCCAATAGTTTGGCCATGTGGTGCAAAGAACTGACTCTTTGGAAAAGACACTGATGCTTGGAAAGGTTGAAGGCAAGAGGAAAAGGGGCTGACAGAGAATGGGATGGTTGGATGGCATCAGCGACTCAAAGGACATGAGTTTGAGCAAGCTCTGGGAGTTGGTGATGGACAGGGAAGCCTGGCATGCTGCAGTCCTGGGGTTGCAAAGAGTCGGATATAACTAAGTGACTGAACTGAACCAGGTAAAGGCAAACCAAGTTATGGCTGAGGGCAAAGCAACATGGAGTAAATAAATGTTAACTATATTCTTATATTTCCCCTTGCTGGTGAGTTATGTTATATAAATCTAAGTAAATCTAAATCTTTCTCCTCTCTATTCCCCAATATATATTGTATATGGTCTCTGTTGATACATTTTATAACTTATCCAGGGTAGGGATTCCCTGGTGGCTCAGACGTAAAGAGTCTGCCTGCAATGTGGGAGACCCAGGTTCGTTCACTGGGTCAGGAAGACCCCCTGGAGAAGGAAATGGCACCCCACCCCAGTATTCTTACCTGGACAATCCCATGGATGGAGGAGCCTAGCAGGCTATAGTCATGGGGTCGCAAAGAGTTGGACACAACTGAGAGACTTCACTTTCACTTTCCAAGGCATTAAGAAAAGAGTGTGTTTAAATGAGAAGAATGAACAGCAAACCAAAATCTTGGATATAGATCTAAATGCAATCCACTGAAACTACGGGCTTCCCCTTTTGAGGAGTGAGACTGTGTTCTGCAGGCTGGAGGTTTAAGGATGGAGGAAGGGTGTACACTGATGTAGGGCATCCACAGAGTGATTGCGGTGAACATTTATCCCTTCCTGGATCTCTCAAACAGCTTCTTCTCACTCGGATAATTCTCCCAATATAAATCTTACCTCCCTCATTGGAAATAGGTTTTTTTAATGTATTGAAATGTTGAATCCATTTCAAAATGCAAAATGTTGAATCCATTTCAAAATGCATTTTGAATTCAAGATACATTTGAAAATTTGAAATTAATGTAAGTGTATTAAAGTCTACCAATCAGAAATACATGTGCAAGACTTTGTTTTGAAAGCAAGTTTTCTGAAAAAAAAAAAAAAAAAAAAAAAAAAAAAAAGTCCAGGGAAGCAAAGGTAGCTGGTTCTGAAGCCAGTGGTGATGGAACTGTCTCCTCTGTCCACAGCAGATTCCATGTGTTTTGCCTGCGGCTCCATTATATGGTCGAATCTGATCTGTGGTTCTGTGATCTGTTGTTCCTAGCAGCTCAGCCTAGCTTCTCCAAAAATTCTGCAAATTTTGAAGAGCCTTTATGAATCCTTTCCCATGTAAACTAGCTAAAGAGGATTCTGTTGTGAGAACTAAGACATCCGATTAGTATAGAAAAATTTAGTAGCTGTGTGCCTAAGGCAATTTGCTTTGCCTCTCTCAATCTCAGTTTTATCATCCTTGAAAAATTTCAAGCACTGTTGTAAAGACTAGAAATAATACAAAATGTCTTATATTTTTAAAAACATTATATTATGGCTTATTATTTCATCAAACTATCAATTCAGTTAGCTGTTCAGTCATGTCTCTTTGTGACCCCATGGACTGCAGCATGCCAGGCTTCTCTGTCCATCACCAACTCCCAGAGCTTGCTCTGGGATGAACCCAAGTCCATCGAGTCAGTGATGCCATCCAACCATCTTATCTTCTGTCATCCCCTTCTCCTCCTGCCTTCAATCTTTCCCAGCATCAGGGTCTTTTCCAATGGGTCAGTTCTTCGCATCACATGGCCAAAGTATTGGAATTTCAGCTTCAGCATCAGTCCTTCCAATGAATATTCAGGACTGATTTCCTTTAGGATACACTGGTTGGATCTCCTTGCAGTCCAAGGAACTCTCAAAAGTCTTCTCCAACACCACAGTTCAAAAGCATCAATTCTTCGCTCAGCTTTCTTTATGATCCAACTCTCACATCCATACATGACTTAGTGGAAAAACCATAGCTTTGACTAGACAGACCTTTGTCAGTCCTTTGACGTTTTTCAAAGTATATCCCTAATCTATTTCTTACCATCTGACACACAATCATCATCATCTCTCATCTGGACTATTTCCATCACTTCCTAATTGATCTTTCTTTTTCTTTTTCTGTCCTGCCCACCCCGCTACAATCTAGTCTCATTCCAACAACCAAAATGACCCAGTCAAAATCAGTTCCTGTCACTCTTCTGCTCAAAATGCCCTAATAGTTTCCAGTTTGCCTTCTACTAAAACTTTAACTGTGGAGAAGCCCTACATGACCTGACCCCTAAGAGCTTGACTGATCCCTTTCACAGGATATGCACCCTCATTCCTCAGGCCCCAGTACTTCCTTTTCTCTGGCATACTCTTCCCTGAAATATCTGTATGGTTCATTGCCTCACCTCCTCCAAGTCTTGGTTCAAATATCACCTTCATGATGAATCGCACCTCCATCATCCCACTTAAAACGAAAAACCTCTTCAGCATCATTAAAGTACAGATTTTGTTCAAATTTCACAAAATTTTATGCTTGTGTCCATTATTTGTTTTCATACCTTATTCAAGATCCCCATTGAGTTTAACTGCATTGAGCAACTTCAGCTGCGTGCAGCAAATTCTGGCAAATACTCTTTCCATTTTTATTCTATTACAAACATTTTCTCATTTTCCTTGTTATGGCTTCTTAGATGCAACCATCATTTAAAAGTGGACATTTAATTTCCAAATACATGGGATTTTGTTTAAAGTATCATTAATATTATCATCTTGATACTAATTTCTTGTTTAAATGCTTTCTTTTGTGCAGTCACCCAATGTGTTTTTTTCAGTCTAACTTTGAGGCTTTCGATGGCTAAGTTGAAGATCTCTCTTGGTAAATGTCACACCATACTTGAAACCATGTGGGGTATCTTCGAATATCTTTAGATAATGATTTCTAGTATAATTCCACAGTGATAAGAGAACAGACTTTATACAATTTTAATACCTTTAGGCTATGACAATTTTGCACTTTGTTTTATGTCCCTGGATATGTTCCAGTGTCTCCTAGTTTACAGTTTATGAGAACTTCAATAGAATTTGTATCCTACTATTGTGTGAAATTTTTATAAATATTAATTATGTAGAATTGGTTCACAGTGCTTTTCAGGTCTACTGTCCTTTTCATTATAGGGGACTGGAATGCTAAAGTAGGAAGTCAAGAAACACCAGGCGTAACAGGCAAATTTGGCCTTGGAATGCGGAATGAAGCAGGGCAAAGACTAATAGAGTTTTGCCAAGAAAATGCACTGGTCATAGCAAACACCCTCTTCCAGCAACACAAGAGAAGACTCTACACATGGACATCACCACATGGTCAACACCGAAATCAGATTGATTATATTCTTTGCAGCCAAAGATGGAGAAGCTCTATACAGTCAACAAAAACAAGACCAGGAGCTGACTGTGGCTCAGATCATGAACTCCTTATTTCCAAATTCAGACTTAAATTGAAGAAAGTAGGGAAAACCGCTAGACCATTCAGGTATGACCTAAATCAAATCCCTTATGATTATACAGTGGAAGTGAGAAATAGATTTAAGGGCCTAGATCTGATAGATAGAGTTCCTGATGAACTATGGAATGAGGTTCGTGACATTGTACAGGAGACAGGGATCAAGACCATCCCCATGGAAAAGAAATGCAAAAAAGCAAAATGGCTGTCTGGAGAAGCCTTACAAATAGCACTGAAAAGAAGAGAGGCGAAAAGCAAAGGAGAAAAGAAAAGATATAAGCATCTGAATGCAGAGTTCCAAAGAATAGCAAGAAGAGATAAGAAAGCCTTCTTCAGCAATCAATGCAAAGAGATAGAGGAAAACAACAGAATGGGAAAGACTAGAGATCTCTTCAAGAGAATTGGAGATACCAAGGGAACATTTCATGCAAAGATGGGCTCGATAAAGGATAGAAATGGTATGGACCTAACAGAAGCAGAAGATATTAAGAAGAGGTGGCAAGAATACACAGAAGAACTGTACAGAAAAGATCTTCACGACCCAGATAATCATGAGGATGTGATCACTAATCTAGAGCCAGACATCTTGGAATGTGAAGTCAAGTGGGCCTTAGAAAGCATCACTAAGAACAAAGCTAGTGGAGGTGATGGAATTCCCGTTGAGCTGTTTCAAATCCTGGAAGATGATGCTGTGAAAGTGCTGCACTCAATATGCCAGCAAATTTGGAAAACTCAGCAGTGGCCACAGGACTGGAAAAGGTCAGTTTTCATTCCAATTCCAAAGAAAGGCAATGCCAAAGAATGCTCAAACTACCGCACAATTGCACTCATCTCACACGCTAGTAAAGTAATGCTCAAAATTCTCCAAGCCAGGCTTCAGCAATATGTGAACCGTGAACTCCCTGATGTTCAAGCTGGTTTTAGAACAGGCAGAGGAACCAGAGATCAAATTGCCAACATCCGCTGGATCATGGAAAAAGCAAGAGAGTTCCAGAAAAACATCTATTTCTGCTTTATTGACTATGCCAAAGCCTTTGACTGTGTGGATCACAATAAACTGTGGAAAATTCTGAAAGAGATGGGAATACCAGACCACCTAACCTGCCTCTTGAGAAATCTGTATGCAGGTCAGGAAGCAACAGTTAGAACTGGACATGGAACAACAGACTGGTTCCAAATAGGAAAAGGAGTACGTCAAGGCTGTATATTGTCTCCCTGCTTATTTAACTTATATGCAGAGTACATCATGAGAAACGCTGGACTGGAAGAAACACAAGCTGGAATCAAGATTGCCGGGAGAAATATCAATAACCTCAGATATGCTGATGACACCACCCTTATGGCAGAAAGTGAGGAGGAGCTAAAAAGCCTCTTGATGAAAGTGAAGGAGGAGAGCGAAAAAGTTGGCTTAAAGCTCAACATTCAGAAAACGAAGATCATGGCATCCGGTCCCATCACTTCATGGGAAATAGATGGGGAAACAGTGGAAACAGTGTCAGACTTTATTTTTTTGGGCTCCAAAATCACTGCAGATGGTGACTGCAGCCATGAAATTAAAAGACGCTTACTCCTTGGAAGAAAAGTTATGACCAACCTGGATAGTATATTCAAAAGCAGAGACATTACTTTGCCGACTAAGGTCCGCCTAGTCAAGGCTATGGTTTTTCCTGTGGTCATGTATGGATGTGAAAGTTGGACTGTGAAGAAAGCTGAGCGCCGAAGAATCGATGCTTTTGAACTGTGGTGTTGGAGAAGACTCTTGAGAGTCCCTTGGACTGCAAGGAGATCCAACCAGTCCATTCTGAAGGAGATCAACCCTGGGATTTCTTTGGAAGGAATGATGCTAAAGCTGAAACTCCAGTACTTTGGCCACCTGATGTGAAGAGTTGACTCATTGCAAAAGACTCTGATGCTGGGAGGGATTGGGGGCAGGAGGAGAAGGGGACAACAGAGGATGAGATGGCTGGATGGCATCACGGACTCGATGGACGTGAGTCTGAGTGAACTCCGGGAGATGGTGATGGACAGGGAGGCCTGGCGTGCTGCGATTCATGGGGTCGCAAAGAGTCGG
The DNA here is from genome assembly GCA_006410675.1 of Oreotragus oreotragus. Taxonomy (NCBI): domain Eukaryota; kingdom Metazoa; phylum Chordata; class Mammalia; order Artiodactyla; family Bovidae; genus Oreotragus; species Oreotragus oreotragus. The sequence continues at coordinate 2,114 of SJYX01016588.1, read as the reverse complement.
ACAAGACTGAGCGACTGAACTGAACTGATATCCTTCTACTTCTCTGTATATTCACTCTATTAATTTTTGAGAGTTTGACATTGAACTCTCCAACTAAAGATCCTTCTGTAATTATTTATTTATGTGTTGGCCGTGCTGGGTCTTTGTTGCCGTGTGGGTTTTCTCTCTAGTTGCGGCGCTCAGGCTGCTCATTACAGTGGCTTCTCTTGTTGCAGGGCAGGGGCTCTAGAGCACAGGTCCAACAGCTGTGGCGCAGGCTCAGTGAAGAGCCCACATGCACTGGCAAGCAGATCCCTCACTGCTGAGCCACCGGAAAGTCCTCCAACGAAAAATCTTAATATACAGTGGAACTATATGTAACCTTGTTCTGTATTTTCCAAGTCTCCTGTAAATGTGTTATTTTACTTTCATAATTTAAAGCAAATTTTTTTAAAAAAAAGAGAGAGAGAGAGAGAGAAAGTGCTCTAGGTTATGCCTCAGGCCCCTGGGCAAGGAGGTGAACAGGACCTTCCTTTTCAACCCTTCAACTAGGCAGTTCTTCTCCTACAACCCACCCAAGAGACACGCATGGGAATGTCACAGCTACCCAAACTGGAATCAGTTCAGATTTCATCCATGGAAATATCTACCAGTGGGATGACTAAAGCATGAATCCTGGCAAAAACTCAGCACTACAAATGTTCAATGTTGGCTGAAGCTGAAGGAAACCATACCCAAGCATACATATGCGTGAATCCATGCAGATAAAGTTCAAAATCAGGCAAAACAGAGTTAACAGAAAATAGGTCAGTTCCCCACCCCCCAAAAACAGGAGGATTGACATGGAACTGCCTATAGAAAGGGGGCACATGGGAACTTTCTGGAACAGTGGGAAGCTTCTATATTTTTACCTAGGTGGTAGTTATGTAGGTGTGTACATTTGTGAAAACTGAGCTGTACAAGATGTGTGCATCTTATGTAAATTAAGCCACAATTTTTTAATTAATTAATTAAACCTCCCCAGCCCTAGCACTCCTCATCCTGATCTTTTTTTTTTTTTTTTCTGTAACACTTACCACATTCTTGTGGCTTCTCAGGTGACTTAAGTGGCAAATGCAGGAGACACAAGAGACATAGTTTGACCCCTGGGTCAGGAAGATCTCCTGGAGAAGGAAATGGGAACCCACGCCAGTATTCTTGCCTGGAAAATCCCATGGACNTTTTTTTTTTTTTTTTCTGTAACACTTACCACATTCTTGTGGCTTCTCAGGTGACTTAAGTGGCAAATGCAGGAGACACAAGAGACATAGTTTGACCCCTGGGTCAGGAAGATCTCCTGGAGAAGGAAATGGGAACCCACGCCAGTATTCTTGCCTGGAAAATCCCATGGACAGAGGAGCCTGGTGGGCCACAGTCCATGGGATCACAAAGAGTCAGACACGACTGAGCGACTAACACGCATACACACCACAAAGAGACTAAGAATATACATACAAGAGTAACTGGGACTTCCCTGGAGGTCCAGTGGTTAAGACTGCACTTCCAATGCCAGGGCCACGGGTTCTATCCCTGGTGGGGAAACTAAGACCCCACATGGCACGGCCAAATTTTTAAAAAAGGAGAAGAATGGTTGTCATGCTGGACCACTGCATCTAAGCTGAGTAAGAAAGGAAGTGAGATGACTGTGATATGTATGAATAAGTGGTAAGGCCAGAGAATAAGCTTTTGATGAGATCAGAGGATTGCTTGAAAGGAAATACAGGAGTAAATGAGTTGAAAGGTTAGGAGTGATAACTGTCAAAAATTTAGATTTGGGAGGCAGTATGGATATCGTAGGACAGTGTGACTGGGGACTAGTCCTACTTAGGACCAGGTGGAAATGGAGTGGAAAAAAGATATCTTGGAAGCTGAAAAAAGTTAAGGTATGTGATGGGTCATTTCTGTGGTGTTACAGTTGCCAAGAATGACCACAGAAGGAGCAGAGAAAAAGCACTGCAAGCCAAGTGCTGTAGTTATCAGTGAAGGAGAGAGAGGTGTGGCAAATGCCAGTAGCAAGTTGGGGTGAGAAGTGGAAAAGTCTGACAACTCTGAAGAAGCTGGTTTGTTTGTGGTCAGTTAATGGAAAAAAAAAAAAA
>SJYX01016586.1:942121-997423 GCA_006410675.1 Oreotragus oreotragus | reverse complement strand
TCTTTTCAAGAATATTCCACAGTTTTTGGAATCCACACAGTCAAAGGCTTTAATATAGTCAATGAAGCAGAGGTAGATTTTTTTTTTAATCCCTTGCTTTTTCTATGGTCCAGAATATGTTGACAATATGATCTCTGGTTCCTCTGCCTTTGTAAACCCAGTACGTCTGGAGATTCTAGGTTCACGTACTGCTGAAGCTTAGCTTAAAGATTTTGAGCATAATCTTGCTAGCATATGAAATGAGTGCAATTGTATAAAAATTGGAACATTGTTTGGCATTGTCTTTCTTTGATATTGGAATGAAAACTGACTTTTACCTGTCCTGTGGCCACTGCTGAGTTTTCCAAATTTACTGGAGTGATGAGTGCAGCACTTTAGCATCATCATCTTTTAGGATTTGAAATAGCTCAACTGGAGCTACCTTTGTTCATAGTAATGCTTCCTAAGGCCCACTTGACTTCACACTCCAGGATGTCTGGCTCTAGGTGACTGATCACACCATCGTGGTTATCTAGGCCATTAAGTCATTTTTTGTACAGTTTTTCTGTGTATTCTTGCCACTTCTTCTTAATCTCTTCTGCTTCTATTAGGTCTTTGCTGTTTTTGTCCCTTATTGTGCCTATCATGCATGAAATGTTCTCTTGGTATTTCCAGTTTTCTTAAAGAGATCTCTAGTCTTTCCTGTTCTGTTGTTTTCCTCTCTTTCTTTGCATTGTTCACTTATGAAGACTTTCTTATCACTCTTTGCCATTCTCTGGAACTCTGCACTCAACTGGGTATATCTTTGTCTTTCTCTTTCATCGTTCACTTTTTTTCTTTCCTCAGCTATTTGTATGGCCTCTCCAGACAACCACTTTGCTTTTTTGCATTTCTTTTTCTAAGATATAGTTTTGATCACCACCTCCTATACAATGTTATGCACACTGTCCTTAGTTCTTCAGGCACTCTGTCTACCAGATCTAGTCCTTTGAATCTATTTGTCACTTCCACAGTATAATCAAAAGGGATTTGATTTAGGTCATACTTGGAAGGCTTAATGGTTTTCCCTACTTTCTTCAATTTGAGCCTGAGTTTTGCTAAGGAGCTGATGATCTGAGCCACAGTCAGCTCCAGGTCTTGTTTTCTTGACTGTATAGAGCTTCTCCATCTTTGGATACAAAGAATATAATCAACCTGATTTCACTATTGACCATCTGGTGATGTCCATGTGTAGAGTCTTCTCTTGTGTTGTTGGAAGAGGGTGTTTGCTATGACCAGTGCATTCTCTTGGCAAAACTTTGTTAGCCTTTGCCCTGCTTCACTTTGTACTCCAAGGCCAAATTTGCCTGTTACTCCAGGTGTCTCTTGACTTCCTACCTTTCCATTCAGTCTCCTACAATGAAAAGGATATATTTTTTGCGAATTAGTTCTTGGAGTCTTGTAAGTCTTCATAGAATCATTCAATTTCAGCTTCTTTGATCTTAGTGGTTGGGCATCAACTTGGATTACTGTAATGTTGAATGGTTTGTCTTGGAAATGAACCAAGTTCATTCTGACATTTTTGAGATTGCACCTGAGTACTGCATTTCAGAGTCTTTGTTGACTACGAGAGCTACTCCATTCCTTCAAGGGATTCTTGCTCGTAATAGTAGATAGTGGTCATTTGAATTAAATTCACCCATTCCTATCCATTTTAAATCACCGATTCCTAAAATGTTGATGTTCATTCTTGCTATCTTCTCTTTGACCACATCCAATTTACCTTGATTCATGGATCTAACATTCCAGGTTCCTATGCAATATTGTTATTACAGCATTGGACTTTACTTTCACCACCAGACACAACTACAACTGGGTGTTGTTTCTGATTGACTTAGCCTCTTCATTCTTTCTGTAGCTATTTCTTTGCTCTTCTCTAGTAGTATATTGGACATCTATGGACTTGGGGGGCTCATCTTTCAATGTCACATCTTTTTTCCTTTTCATACTGGTTATGGGGTTCTCAAGGCAAGAATACTGAAGTGGTTTGCCATTCCCTTCCCCAGTGGTTACAGTGCATGGTTACATGCATACAGAAAGGTTATTCTGTGTATTTGTTGCTGATACTGATGATCTCATGATTGACTGGGAGCAACCTCACCACCCCTGCCCAGCATCATAAGAAAGTGGCCTACAGCATATTGCACCATGGTGCAGAAGCAACACACATTCATTAGAAGTCATATTTAAAATTTTGAATTGTAATCTTTTCCCAGGCTAGCAATATGCTGTAGGCTACTTTCTTATGATGCTGGGCAGGGGTGGTGAGGTTGCTCCCAGTCAATCATGACAAATGCTTTCAGAGGGTCATGGCATTTTTAATGCCTGAACTTTCAGCATTCTGAGACTTCAGTTAGTTGCTTCTTCTTGTTCTTGTTTCACACTTATGTCCTCTATTTATAGTCACTTTGTCATTATTTATTTTTGTACTTGAGGGTTGATATTTAATTTATTTATTTGTTTGGCTGCACAGCTCTTTGAAGCACTCGGGATTTTGAGCTCCATTGCCGCCTGTGGGATCTGTAGTTGCAGCATAAAAGATCTTTCAGTTCCTGCACACGGATTTAGTTCCCTGACTAGGGATCACAACTTGGCCCCCTGCATCGGGCTTGTGGAATCTAAACCACTGGACCACCAGGGAAATCCTGGATTAATATATATATCTTTTTAAAGTCAGTTTTAGTTGGCTTTATGAGTTGAATAGAAATTTAGCCATATTTAGGATATTTAACCAAGAGTTCATCTGATACACTTTCAAATCAGCATTTTACTCTCCTATTCCATTTATGTGTTCTCAGGTATCATTTATATTGTTCATTGCTATTTCTCTGACTATCTGAAACTTACTTATTTCCCACTGGCTTTTGTATCGCCATGGGAAGTGAACTGCCCTGTGTTTGGTCCAGTCAACTTTCTTTCAGGGTACAGTTGGCTTCTGGGTTTTGCTGCTTACTGCTTCCTCTGTTGACTTCTCAGATAATCCAGTATGTGTCCTTCTTTTTAATAAGCAGAGGTTGTTGTTGTTGTCGTTGTTGTTTTGGAGGGCATGGGGTTAGTTTCAAGTTTGCGTCTTTTTTATTATTCTTTCTTTTAAAACCAGTGTTTACATTATTTTCTTGGCTACCTGTTTTCTCTGCATTCAGTCGTGTGAAAATGGGATTTTTTTAGATGAAATAACCCACAGAGTTTATCTTTCCCTAACGTATAACTAATCCTAGTGATGAACACACCCAGGCTTATTTTGCAGTTGTATGGTTTGATTGTTGAAATATTTTCTTAAGAGAAGGACAGTTAACAAATTCTGCCATCTCTTTATCCAGATTCTAACACAGTACCTGGCATGTTTTAGTGGATTACAAATATTTGTTGGATAAATGCTTGACAGGAAAGGAGGTAAAGGATCAGAGAATAGCATTGGTTTTAAAAGGAACATGTTGGGAGGGAGCCGTCAAAAGGGCAAACTTGGTGATTGAGATCCCAGAGATAAATCCATCTGTCTACACACTGTGTTACCGGGCTGAACAAAATTAACCAAACAACAAAAGAAAATTAATTTTAAATTTTCTTATCTCCAGATTTTTTTTACTAATGTTACTAATATTAGTNTGGGAGGGAGCCGTCAAAAGGGCAAACTTGGTGATTGAGATCCCAGAGATAAATCCATCTGTCTACACACTGTGTTACCGGGCTGAACAAAATTAACCAAACAACAAAAGAAAATTAATTTTAAATTTTCTTATCTCCAGATTTTTTTTACTAATGTTACTAATATTAGTGACAACTCAGCAGAGATAATGGATAGAAATACACATGAGACGATCTGTACTTCCTGCTACTGAGCATCAGATAAAGAAAAGAAGCCAAGGATATTCCACACACCAGTTACTAGGCCTTTTCTAGGAACTCTTTTTATTTTTCTCTTTTGGCTGTGCTGCATGGCATGTAGGATCCTTAGACCCCGACCAGGGATCGAACTCATGCCCCCTACAGTGAAAGCATGGAGTCTAAATCACTGGGCCACGAGGAAAGTTCCTAACTCATTTTAAAATGATGGTACAGTATTATAAAGTAAAATAAAGTAAAAATTAAAAAAAATTAAAAAAAATAAAATTATGGAGACAAACATGATCACAATTTTCAAATCAACTTCCCACCAGTCCTCAATGGAGCCTCGTTTTATCCCATCTCCATTATACTTCATGGAACAGCACATGACTGCTTTGTCTCTCACAAGACAAAGGCTTGTGAGACAGGCTTCTCACAAATGTAACACCCAGGCTTCTCAGACAAAGGCCCAAGAGGAAATTATGTGCACACCAATTATATGCACACAAGCAACAGTGTGATTAAAAAGCTTTAGTCTCTCAGTTGTGTTCGACTCTTTGCGACCTCATGGACTATAACCCGCCAGGCTTCTCTGTCCATGGAATTCTCCAGGCAAGAATACTGGAGTAGGTTGCCATTCCCTTCTCCAGGGGATCTTCCCAACCCAGGGATCGTATCCAGGTCTCTCACATTGCAGGCAGATTCTTTACTGTCTGAGCCCCCAGGGAACCTCACACAAGTAATACTGCTTTTCAAAAAGTCTCTCANTTCTCCAGGCAAGAATACTGGAGTAGGTTGCCATTCCCTTCTCCAGGGGATCTTCCCAACCCAGGGATCGTATCCAGGTCTCTCACATTGCAGGCAGATTCTTTACTGTCTGAGCCCCCAGGGAACCTCACACAAGTAATACTGCTTTTCAAAAAGTCTCTCACCCTGGACTGTATCTGATTGCATAAACCCTTCCACCATTTCCAGCTGAGTTTATAGTTGAAAGGGAAAGGACAATTAAACAGGTAAATACCAACTGTGGCAAGATGAAACATGCTTTTTGAGGAGCTGTGCAGCTGCAACTTTAGCATAATTTCCTTTTCTCCAGTATAGTGAAGGTGTATAAAAATAAATGAGGTGGCGCACAGGGTGCTAAGCAGATTTGGTCCCTCATGCCTTTTGAAATATTTTTACCAGGTTTTCAGAGCAAAGTCAATCATAGTGATTCACTGGGGAGGAGCTCTAAGAGGGAAAACAAATCATATGCTAATTCTCTAAGTTGGAGGGAGGTGGAAGAAGAAATGCCTGGCAGGGAAGGTCAAGGAAATATATCATAAGTAAGAAAACCAAAATCCATCTTTGAAAACTTCCAGACTAGCTTATCTATACAGATTTCCATCTTTTTTCCCTGCTGAATACTACCATTTCTCTAATATCCTTATTTCATATAGTAAATTAGTAATGCAGAAATTCTTATCTGAAATGAAGTCAGCATTCAGAGCAAAGGAACCCCAAAGCTGTGTGAAACTAGTCAGAGTCTTGGAAATAGCTCTCCTCGGGAAAGTACAGGTCATTATTCCCATCTTGCAGTTTCTGCAAGGGCTCATGTCCCTCTAGTATTGTAAATTCTCTCTCCAGCAAGGGCACTGGTCACAGATTGCAAGTCAGAGACAAAGGGCTGGGCACAGACCCAGTCTGAAATAGGTTAGCTTGTTTCTGCAGCATAGATTATGTTTTCTGTCAAACCTCTGACATTTCTTTCTAGGTTCCAGAGTCTGTGCTTTGCTATTTAACTGCTGGTCCAACCCTGGGCTTCCCCTGGTGGCTCAGTGGTTAGGAATCAGCCCGCAATGCAGAAGCTTNTGCAGCATAGATTATGTTTTCTGTCAAACCTCTGACATTTCTTTCTAGGTTCCAGAGTCTGTGCTTTGCTGTTTAACTGCTGGTCCATCCCTGGGCTTCCCCTGGTGGCTCAGTGGTTAGGAATCAGCCTGCAATGCAGAAGCTTCAGAAGATGAGGGTTCATTCCCAGGGTTGGGAAGATTCCCTAGAGGAGGGCATGGCAACCCACTCCAGTATTTTTGCCTGGAGAAACCCATGGACAGAGGAGCCTGGCGGGCTAAGAGTCGTAAATGACTGAAGCGACTTAACATGCACTGCCCACCCGTCCTCCTCCTCTTTACCCCAATCTCAGCTCCCCAAACAGGGGCTGCTGTGGGGCCACTACAGCGTTCACTACAGCGTTACAGATGTAGATTTCCAGCAAGGTAGGTAGGCTGCAGTCCATGGGGTTGCAAAGAGTCAGACATGACTNTGTCCTCCTCCTCTTTACCCCAATCTCAGCTCCCCAAACAGGGGCTGCTGTGGGGCCACTACAGCGTTCACTACAGTGTTACAGATGTAGATTTCCAGCAAGGTAGGTAGGCTGCAGTCCATGGGGTTGCAAAGAGTCAGACATGACTGAGCGACTTCCCTTTCACTTTTCACTTTCATGCATCAGAGAATAAAATGGCAACCCACTCCAGTGTTCTTGCCTGGAGAATCCCAGGGATGGGGGAGCCTGGTGGGCTGCCATCTATGGGGTCGCACAGAGTCAGACACGACTGAAGTGACTTAGCAGCAGCAGCAGTGTTATTTACATTCTTCTGGTTAAGTCAGACCTTGTTTTCTCTCTGGCTTGCAATCCACTAATCAACCACTTATTAGGTCTGTGATCTTGCAGCAACTATAACAATTCTATGAGCCCCATTTTTCTCACCTGGGGAGAGAAAATTGAGATTATGATAATTATAATTATTCTATGAGATGCTAGTGGAGAAGGCAATGGCACCCCACTCCAGTACTGTTGCCTGGAAACTCCCATGGATGGAGGAGCCTGGTAGGCTACAGTCCATGGGGTCGCTGAGTCAGACACGACTGAGCGACTTCACGTTCACTTTTCACTTTCATNTCAGACACGACTGAGCGACTTCACTTTCACTTTTCACTTTCATGCATTGGAGAAGGAAATGGCAACCCACTGCAGTGTTCTTGCCTGGAGAATCCCAGGGATGGCAGAGCCCAATGGGCTGCCGTCTGTGGGGTTGCACAGAGTCAGACACGACTGAAGCGACTTAGCAGCATGAGATGCTAGATGGAAAAGTTTTCTGTCAGAGGCTATCTTTCTTTTTCTCTCTTCTTCCTTCTATTTCTCTTCATCATTAGTGTTATTATCTGTCATCTGTCCATAACTCTATAATGAGGCACATGATGTAATATGGGTCAAATCTGAAACTGGGAATGCCTCAGAATTTCTAGAGTATGGTTTTCACAGTAATGTGAACAATACTCACCTAATGAACCATGAGTGTGTATTTACAACATCTATAATTTTATTTTGGTCATTGAATCCATTTATTTACTTCATCTTTCAATCAATATTTACTGAGAGGGAACTTCTCTAGTGCTCCAGTGTCTAGGAATCCACCTTCCAATGCAGGGGACGCAAGTTCCATCCCTGGTCTGGGGACTAAGCTCCTACATGCCAAGGAGTGACTGTGCCTGGACACCCCAACTACTGAGCTTGCACTCTAGAGCCCGTGTGCTGCAACAAGAGAAAGCCCACCTTCCACAGAGCCTGAGCCCTGCAAGGAAGACCCGGCGAAGTCAAAAAGTCAAAGAAAAAGAATGTAATGAGAGCCATCTATTGTCTGACGCTGAGTTAGATGATGGAGTCACAGACAAGAATATCCCACAATTCTTGCCTTTAATTATGTTCATTTCACCATGAAGTCAAGAATTCAACAATTTCAAGATGACTCCAATAGTGAATGGACTTGTTAATGCATATTAAAATCTTTCCTTGCAGAATCCTGACCCCAGTGACTGCACAGCTCATCCTTGAGGGGATGTTCTTACAAAGTGGCTCCCCAGAATGATGTTAACCAAGCCTTTCTTGCTGCATTCTAAGGATATTAGCAGTAGCCACAACACATCTGTCAGGGATATAATATAATAGAATAGTCACTGCAGTTCATTCAATATTCTTCAGAGGCTCACTGAGGGGTATATCTTAAAAAACCACATAGCTTATGGCATCTGACAGTTTTCTAGAGCATATTCTTAGTTTGAGTCTGATAAACAGAGAATGAGGAATGCAGATGTCATCGTTGTGATTATTCACCTGCTGCAATCCCTTAATATTGGTACTTAGTCTGCTATCACTGGCTGATGCTGAGGGTTGTGGTAAAGCAAAGTCCTTGAAAACTGTTATTAGACCAATTAAAAGATAGGTGTCGCACATTCAGCTACTACCTCTTGACTACAATTTTATCCTCTTCACTACTGTGTCATGCCTATCTGTATACAAATATCCATTTGTGAAGAAAATAAATATCCTCCTTTGATCACTTTCACTCCCCAGCCAGTTGACTGTTCCTGTACGTGTCTTCAGAGCCATCAGTCTAGAAACAGTCTCTGTGTCGTCACTCCTAGTCAAGTCTCCATTGATTACAGTCTGGCTTTTAGTCCCACCACTACATGGAAACACCTGACTTAAATCATCACTTAAATCACTTAGGCCGTGTCGACTGATTTTCTCTTTGATGCCAAACCATCACTTTTCTGTTTTCACCTCACTTTTCCTCCAGGGGCAGACAAGCTCATCACCTGCTCTCTTGTTGAAATGTTTTCTCTCCTCCATGCTTGGCCTTCCCGGCAGTGCTCTTCTCTTTTTCCTTCCTGTGGTTTCCTTTGTTGGTATCTGCACCTCCGTATGAAGCTTCGCCCATGGCTCAGTGGGTAAAGAATCCACCTGCAGTGCTGAAGTCACGGGAGACATGGGTTTGGTCCCTGGGTCAGGAAGATCCCCTGAAGGAGGGCATGGCAACCCATTCCAGTATTCACTCTTGCCTGGAGAATCCCCATGGGTTCTCCTCTCCCCATGGCTACAGCCCATAGGGTTGCAAAGAGCTGGGCATGACAAGTGACTGACAACACATGCAGGCAAGCATGCACCTCTATATGACCTCAAATGCTGATTTCTGAGGGCTCCGCCTCTGGTCTCTTCCACTGCTCCACGTTTCTCTAAGTGATCTCTCTTCTCCAGGATTTAAGTATTAGAATTAGTGGTTTTAAATAATATCTGAAGTTGTGCCTGCAAATTCAGAATTCTCTCTGAGCTGTAGATATTTATTTAACTGCCTTGCACATACCCACCTTGAGATAGTTCTTAAATATCTCAAACTTAACCAGACTTAGCAAAACTTTTCCCCCTTTTTCAGAAAAAAAAAAAATTTTAGCATCCTGTCTTTCTCTGTTTTGGCAAATGACTCTACCACTTACCCTGTTACTCAAACTGGAAATGCACTAGTTACTCTTGGCCCCTCCCTTTCACCCCCTCTTATCCTTTCTTAATCAGTTATATCTTATTAATTCTACCACCAGAATATATGGCACACCTGTCTACTCATTTCATCTCCATGTCACCAGGATGGTCTGGCCTCATCAGCTCCCATTTGGAATTCTGCAGCTGGACTTTCTGATTCCACTCTGCCCATTTCTAACACATTCTCCATGAAACAGAAGTGATCTTCATAGAAATGAACTGAATCAGCTTACTCTATTTCTTAAATTCTCTAATGTATCCCTGTTCATATGAAGTAACATTTAAATACTTTAATGGGGTCTATAAAGCCATGAATAATTTAACCTTTTCTTGACCCACTCTGGTCTTGGAATTCCATGGGCTAACCCAATTCTTTCCTACCTTGAGTTTTTGTAGAAGCTCCTACCCTTGCTTGAGATGGTCTTACCCTGACACCTTGTATCTTTTATGTGTTAACTTGAATATTGCCTCTTTATAAACACATTCCATCACCATTCATCTGAAGAATGCCCACATGATTCCCTGTTCCTCTCACTATTCATGTCTGCATAAGAGTTCTGCTTGACATCTAACGTATTCGTTTCATCTGTGAACTCATCATTTCTTCCACACTTGGAAATTATTGTCTCTTGTTTCTGTGATTATTTCCTTTTTTATTAGACAAATATACTTTCTATATTCATCTTCCATATCTTTTTTTCATGATGATGCTTGATTAAGAAAAACATTTTAAATCTGTTTTGAGAGGTTTATGTCTTGGATCAATGATTTGGTTTTCAGAAATTTCTATGCTATTATTGGTGTTTTTTTCTTTTTTTCCCCCTTTTTTGGTAATTATATTTATAAGTATTTTCTTAATAGCTTTTGCTTATGTTTTATTCCACCTTTCATGATACTCTGTTCTTGTTTTGTGAAAGTCTCAAACTCTTCTTTGAATGCTGACTGTATTTTTGTTTAGCTTAGATTATATTTAATGTTTAGTTGTTTTCCTTTTTTTGTTTCTTTTGTTATTCTTTTTATTCACTTGAAATTTTTTCTTGCAAACTTTGGTTTTTGTACTGAAATCTTTTCTTGCCAACCCTTGGTTTTCCTCAAATGCTCTGTGACTTTTGGCTACCTGAGTATATTAAGCTCCAGTCTGATTAGTATGCTGGAAGGCATGCTTCGCCCCTCCCACAATCATATGGAATTCTCTATCTTGGTTTTACTTTCTTTCAACCTTTTCTTCTTTCTACCATGAAGATATAGCTCAAAATTTCTGACCCACTAATGGTACAAATTTAAGTTCTTTAAAGGGTTTTTTACTATTATTTGTGTGGGAATTTGGGAAGGATGGGAAATAAATACATGAGCTCAGTTGTACCACCATTTGTTGAAAGTTCCCCTCCTGTTGCTGCTCTCTCTTTTTCAGCCTGTCTTTCTGCCCTTGGGTTCCAAGACATTGCTTTCACAAGACTATCTTGCATTGTGGCACAGTGTGAGACATAAATGAGTTAGCTGAAATAGTACATGTGAGAAGTTTCAATAGAATCAGGTGTGAAAACTTTCTGGGAAAGAGGGTTAATGTGATCAGCTGGCTCCATGGATATTCACAGAGGAACCAGAACCAGTTTAATAGTCTTAACCAAAGGGATAATGGGAGCTAACTTTTGAAAAGAAAAAAGACACTCACAAGGGAGAGATGGTCTGATGGCGTCACTGACTCAATGGGCATGAGTTTGAGCAAACTCCACAAGCTGATGAACAGGGAAGCCTGGTGTGCTGCAGTCCATGGGGTCACAAAGAGTTGGACACGACTGAGCGAATGAACATCACAAGAGGATGATGCAAGACTGAAAGGACAGGATGTTTCAAGGCAAAAGGTAGGAAACTACAGTGTAAGATGAAATCCATGAATATTTCTATATGGCTGGAGGGGAAGGAGTGTGTGTGGGGCTGGGGGTGCAGGGAGTAAAGCAGGAGGCAAAATCAGGAGCCAGATCCTAAAGGCTTTGTCTATTGTGCTAAGCAGCTTGGAATTTGCCTTAAAGGAAGCAGTGACTCACTGAAAGATTTTAAACAGGAGGATAACATGACTAATAAGGCTAAGGGTAAGGATATGCCAGATAATGTTATAAAGGCTTCACATGGATTAAGTCATTTAATCCTCAGGACAGTCTGATGAGGCAGATGCTATTAATATATTATTTTCCAGTGAAGGCCCTGACTCTGAAACATAAGTTCCTCGAGGACAGGTTATTCCTCTGTTTACAGATGGATCCTGAGGTTCTAGCACTGGGACTGGCAAGATGAACATATGTTGAATGAATGAATGAGCTAGGGAATGAGTGAGGCACAGAGGTTATACTCCCAGGAAAGAGTAGAGCCAGAATTAGACAAGGGTGTTATATTATTTTAAAGTAGTATCATATTATATTTAATACAGTATAATCACATTATCATTGGAGAAGGAAATGGCAACCCACTCCAGTATTCTTGCCTGGAGAATCCCAGGGATGGGGGAGCCTGGTGGGATGCCGTCTATGGGGTCACACAGAGTCAGACACGACTGAAGTGACTTAGCAGCAATCACATTATATTATATTACAGCTATATATACCCAGCTCTATTATATTTAAGTAGTATCATAACTTCTATGCTACAAAGAAAAGTACATCATTTGCAGTCGAAGAAGAAGATGCTGAAATCTGATAGATTTGGCAGGAGCTTAACAATAGAATTGAACGTGCTATAGCATTACTTAAAGTATACTTGTTGAATGTTAATTTGAGGAAAATCACTGTGGAAAAAAAAAGCAAATACTAGTTATACATTTATTTGTTGTTTGAATTTGTTACTATCTTCTTCCACTGAATCTATCCTTCATGAGGAAGAAGATTTTGTCTACTTGTATATGGTTATTTGCCTGGAGAATCCCAGAGATGGGGGAGCCTGGTTGGCTTCCATCTGTGGGATCGCAGAGTCGGACACGACTGAAGCGACTTAGCAGCAGCAGCAGCAGCAGAGAGTTTCAGGCACAGAATAGTCAATAAATAACTGAAACATAAGTTCCTCGAGGACAGGTTATTCCTCTGTTTACAGATGGATCCTGAGGTTCTAGCACTGGGACTGGCAAGATGAACATATGTTGAATGAATGAATGAGCTAGGGAATGAGTGAGGCACAGAGGTTATATTCCCAGGAAAGAGCAGAGCCAGAACTAGACAAGGGTGTTATATTATTTTAAAGTATATCATATTATATTTAATACAGTATAATCACATTATCATTGGAGAAGGAAATGGCAATCCACTCCAGTATTCTTGCCTGGATAATCCCAGGGATGGGGGAGCCTGGTGGGATGCCGTCTATGGGGTCACACAGAGTCAGACACGACTGAAGTGACTTAGCAGCAGCAGCAGATATATTATTTTAAAGTATATCATATTATATTTAATACAGTATAATCACATTATCATTGGAGAAGGAAATGGCAATCCACTCCAGTATTCTTGCCTGGATAATCCCAGGGATGGGGGAGCCTGGTGGGATGCCGTCTATGGGGTCACACAGAGTCAGACACGACTGAAGTGACTTAGCAGCAATCACATTATATTATATTACAGCTATATATACCCAGCTCTATTATATTTAAGTAGTATCATAACTTCTATGCTACAAAGAAAAGTACATCATTTGAAGTCGAAGAAGAAGATGCTGAAATCTGATAGATCTGGCAGGAGCTTAACAATAGAATTGAAAGTGCTATAGCATTACTTAAAGTGTACTTGCTGAATGTTAATTTGAGGAAAATCACTGTGGAAAAAAAAAGCAAATACTAGTTATACATTTATTTGTTGTTTGAATTTGTTACTATCTTCTTCCACTGAATCTATCCTTCATGAGGAAGAAGATTTTGTCTACTTGTATATGGTTATTTGCCTGGAGAATCCCAGAGATGGGGGAGCCTGGTTGGCTTCCATCTGTGGGATCGCAGAGTTGGACACGACTGAAGCGACTTAGCAGCAGCAGCAGCAGCAGAGAGTTTCAGGCACAGAATAGTCAATAAATAAATCTTTGTTGAGTGAATGTATGCACAAATTTACATACGTTTGAAAATACTGGATACTGTGTCTCCCTTTTGGTGATTCATGATCCATGTTAGCATACTAATGTCAATACAGATACCTGTTTAATTTTTTTAACCCATCATACCCAAATTTCATTTTCCCTCATACTCTTTAACTCTTAGAATTAGTGTTTTCCTTAGAATCAGTATATTGGAATTAGAAAGAACTTCTAATTCCCCCAGGACACTGGGGGAACTTCTCTTTGGGAAGGTTCTGCTCAGTCCTTTGTTACATCTGCTTAGTCCTTTTAAGTTGTATATCCTGCAAAATACCTATAGGCCCACTGTCTTGACAAAGGTCCATATAGTCAAAATTATGGTTTTTCAGTAGTCAAGTACGGATGTAAGAGTTGGACCATGAGCACCGAAAAACTGATGCTTTTGAACTGTGGTGCTAGAGAAGACTCTTGAGAGACCCTTGGACTGCAAGAAGGTCAAACCAGTCAGTCCTAAAAGAAATCAACCCTAAATATTCATTGGAAGGACTGATGCTGAAGGTTCAATACTTCGACCACCTGATGTGAAGAGCCAGCTCATCAGAAAAGACCCTGATGCTGGGAAAGATTGAGGGCAGGAGGAGAAGGGGGTGACAGAGGATGAGAGAGTTGCATGGCATCACTGACTCAATGGACATGAGTTTGAGCAAACTCTGGTAGATAGTGAAGGACAGGGAAGCCTGACATGCTGCAGTCCAAACAGTTGGACAAGACTTAGTGACTGAACAATAACAACCCATTTTTCACAAAGCAAAACCATCTTAGATAATGACATAGCAAACAAATAAAGCCAGCATGGTGTGGTCCATTTGCATTAAGTCAAGTGAGCCACACTGTCTGGTAAATCTGCATGGCATCTGCAGATTCAGTTTCCAAGGGTACCCAGTAAAAGTGGGGAAAAAAATAAAAGGTGGACACCCACCATATTAGCAGGAGCTTGCGTGGTGAAACGGATAGGTACCTGTGATACTACTGGGACTGCTTGCTCCACATATCTCTATTCTTTCCCTTGCTTTGCCTTGAACCATGGGAGTCTGGAGGGACAGAAATTTGCAGGCTTTGTCTCTTGGATCCCCTTGTTATCTAGCTTCCAGAAGGATTCAGTCAATGGGAGGCAATGACAAGAGAGTGGGAGATGCCAGGACATTTTTCTCCCTTTTTCTCCTGTCTCATGGTAGCTAAGTGGTGGTATCAGCAGTGATGTTCTCTCCATTGCTCCCTTTACCGCTACACAAGACTGTGGTACCCATTTCTTTAGGATGCCATCAGTGCCAGGGATATAGGAACATGGCATTCTCTCTTCAATCATGCCGCCTCAGGATGGTAAAGACTTGACGTTGCTAATTCCCCAGTTGTCTCCTTGCCCCCTATTTGGCTTCTGAACTCCTTCAGTGCCTCTGAAACCAATATTCTACTTTGAATTCCCTCTGCTTTGAATACTTAAGGTAATTTCTGTTTTCTTAGCCGTGCTCTAAGTGATCTGGTCAGCAACAACAACAAGGGTGCTGTTGGGATCAACTCTCTAATCTGCAAAACAAATGGTTTAGCTGTAAAATAGATTTCCATCTTTGAAATTCAAAGGTCTCACAAATGACATTTCTTAAAGGGTGGTCCAAGAATCACCTGTGTCAGAATTTCCTAAGAAGCTGATTAAAGAGGTACATTCCTGGACTCATTTTGATGTGGCTGGAGGATCTGAAATTCCAGTTAACTCTCTATGAGATTATTTTTTAAAAATAAAGCTTAAGATTAAAACATCTACCATCTTTGATCTTCACGGGAATGTTTTTCAGAGATGTGACATGATGTGTGTATCAAGGGAGTCTCACAGATTTTTGTTTATTCTGTTCAAGAGATACCGTCTGTCAAATCAAGCAATTTAGACGAATTTGGTTAATTTTTAAAATGTCACTGTCTATGTATCTTTCAGAAGTAAACTAAGTCTTAAACAGGGGTAAATATGTTTCACACACTTTTAAGGAATTTTACCATCCACAAAATAGGAATATATGAAATATAAAACTATGTGTAGACTAAAATTTTACGTCTTTCTTGCCAGACTAGTGATTGCCAAATCTAGTTTTATCATGCCCCAAGGAAAATTAACTTATGTAAGGGGTAGCAAGTATTTTGAACAGATTTCCAACAAAAATAAGTTTTTAGACATTGCTTAAAATATGCACCATCCAACACTTTCAAGAGAAACTAAACAGATCTTTTGCTTCAGTGATAAAATGTGGTAATAACATGTTCTTAGCTTAGGTTCCCCTAAAAAGCAAAGCTTGAGGCAAGTGCTCAGGTTCAGGTTGGTTGTTTGCGGCAGTGAAAGCAAAGCAGAGGAGAGAACTGGGAAAAGAAAAGCCAACCCAAGAGGATACTTAAAGCTGATTGTGACTAAGGAAAGTAGGGTTTGCATCCTGGCAGGAGCACTTTGATGAGACAAATAGAATCAGAGTATCGCAAAACTGCTCTTCAGCTGGAGAGAAGAGGGAAATGTCTAACCACAGTCTTGTCCTTCCTTGGTCAAGGATTCCCTAATGGTCTGCTGATACCTCATGGTGGTGGTTTAGCTGCTAAGTTGTGGCCAACTCTCTGTGACCTCATGGACTGTAGCCCACCAAGCATCTCTGTCCCTAGGATTTCCCAGGCAAGCATATTGGAACGGGTTGACACTTCTTCTCTAGGGGATCTTCTTTAAAAGGCGTGTTTTAAAGCACAGTTTCGATCCCTGGGTCGGGTAGTCTCCTGCACTGCAGGCAGATTGTTTATCCCTGAGCCACCAGGGACGCCCTGACCCTGCATACTTAGAGGTGTGTGTATAGGTCAGAATGGCCGGATGCAGTGGTGTTCAAGTAACTCTGGGACAAGCTGCCGAGAGCTCACGCTTGCACTTAGCTGTGGCTACATGAATGGCTTCTGTAAAACGGTGGACAAAATATGACAAATGGCCCAAGAGGGAGTCCTTCTTTTTTAGATACTTAACAATCAGAACTTCCCTCATAGCTGGAGTTAGTAAAGAATCTGTCTGCAATGCAGAAGACCCGAGTTCCATTCCTAGGTTGGGAAGATCCCCTGGAGAAGGAAATGGCAACCTACTCCAGTATTCTTGACTGGAGAATTCCATGGGTAGAAGAGTCTGGCAGACTACAGTCCATGGGGGTTGCAAGAGTTGGACACGATTTAGCAACTAAATCACCAATAATCAGGAATGATTCCCCAGGCTAAGGAGTGTTTTTTTTTTTTTTTTCAAATACATGAATTATAAATATTTTCTCTCCCAAGATGGTTTTTGTATTTTTAGTCTGGATTATGTTTATGCCCCATCTCTTCTCCTCCTGGCCTGACGGGAAACATTTGTCCCTTTGTAGCTCACATGTAAAACTTGGAAAACACCCATCAAATAAAAACAGGTTAAAATAAATTCCCTGTGAGCTATGTCTCGAAACTGTTTATTTGGAAACTGGGGAGAGTCTTGGTTGGACACTGAGCAGATTTTGAAGTTGCCACCGAAAGGACTTCTAAGCATAGGTTGCTTTTAAATAATTTTGATAGTAACGTAAGCTGTGGCATGTTGGAACCATTTGATAAAGAGCAAGGCTTGTCCCCTCGTGATTGTTTAGAATAAGCACAATGAGTCATTTTCTTCTCTGGATGCCTTCAACGTCCTCCATACCACGTTCTACTCCAGCTTTTCCTCTGTGTTTCTTACTGCTCCTCACAATTCTCTCTTCTTATTTTCCATATATTTGGCTAAACAGGAAGGGAAGGAAAGAACATTTTCTACCTTTTCTATTATTTCTGCTAGCACAGATTCATTTTTATTTACCTGTATTTAAATGTGTCTTCTTCCAGGAACTATTTAGGCTGCTAATGCTGGTTTATAGTCTGGCTCCTGTATGTTGATATGGATATGAACATGGACCCCAGGTTCTGTCCATCCTGGGTGTGAATCCTGACTCCACCACTTATAAACTGTATGAATTTGAAATGTCTCTTAACTTATTTGAACCTGCTGTCTCCACCTGTGAGAGGTGGCTAATGCTATGTCTCATAAAATTATTGTGAAACCCAAATGTGATAATAGATGAAAAGGGTTTAACACAGGGTCTGACACATATGAGACACTTTTGATAAATGGTAACTCTTATCATTATCTAGTGCTATCCACAGTTTGTGTTTTTCATCTGTATCCTTAGATGTTATCTATGAGTGTAACAGTAAGTGTATGGATAGGATCTCCTGGTAACAAGAACTTGAAG
Source organism: Oreotragus oreotragus (assembly GCA_006410675.1). NCBI lineage: Eukaryota > Metazoa > Chordata > Mammalia > Artiodactyla > Bovidae > Oreotragus > Oreotragus oreotragus. The sequence continues at coordinate 979,864 of SJYX01016586.1, read as the reverse complement.
CTAATCTTGTCTTCCAGCTCTAAACTGATGCTTTCTGACCTGAAGTTTTAATGAATTAAATAAGTGGAGAAACACACATAGAAACATGACTGAATCCATCTTGTTTAAGAACTATACAGCTGGTGGAAGTAGTTCTCAGAAGAAGTTTCAAAGTAAAACCTTTAGACTTCTAACCCAATTGGGAAAAGGTAAGGGAGAGGTAACCAGCTTGAGATGAGAGCTTTAAATGTGAATAGCATCTTATTGAATTTCTCAAAATCAAAAATAGTAATAGATTTTGTTGCTGTACTTGCAAAAATGTAAAAATTATTGGCCCTATTTTGTGCTCTTCAATCCCACCCAAAGTGCTGCAAATATCACAAAATAAAAACAAAATGTTATTCAATTTGGTGGTTCATATGCAAAAAGTGAATGTGGAAACAATAAGAAAATGAAGCTGTGTTCTGAGATCTAAACTAAGAAAAATACATGGGAGTGTATGTTTGAGGCATACAAGTGAATAAGCCGGAAACTTTTGTACCAAAGTGGGGAGGAAAAGCTGGGAGTCTCTCAAACACTTGCTTGAGATATCAGGAAGATAGGATATTATGAAGACAGGCTTAATCCAACATTTAGAAAACAAATATTATGGCATCCAGCCCCATCATTTCATGGCAACTAGATGGGGAAACAACAGAAGCAGTGACACACTTTATTTTCTTGGGCTCCAAAATCACTGCATATGGGGACGGCAGCAATGAAATTAAAAGACGTTTGCTCCTTGGAAGAAAAACTATGATAAACCTAGAGAGCATATTAAAAAGCAGAGACGTTACTTTGCCAACCAAGGTTTGTCTAGTCAAAGCTATGGTTTTTCCAGTAGTCAGTCGTATGGATGTAAGGGTTGGACCATAAATAAAACTGAGTGCCGAAGAATTGATGCTTTCAAACTGTGGTGTTGGAAAAGACTCTTGAGAGTCCGTTGGACTGCAAGGAGATCCAACCAGTCCATCTTAAAGGAAATCAATTCTGATTATCCATTAGAAGGATTGATGCTGAAGCTGAAGCTCCAATACTTTGGTCACCTGATGTGAAGAACTGATTTATTAGAAAAGACCTAGATGCTGGGAAAGATTGAAGGCAGCAGGACAAGGGGACAACAGAGGATGAGATGGTTGGATGGCATCACCGACTCAATGGACATGAGTTTGAGCAAGCTCCGGGAGATGGTGAAGGACAGGGAAGCCTGGCATGCCGCAGGCCATGCGGTCACAGAGAGCTGGACATGACCAAGGAACTGAACAACAGCTACAATAGGACTAGACTGTGAAAGGAGTGGGGTGAATAGGGATCTAATCAGTGGCCTTTGATTCTATTTGGAGAGTCTATGAGATTAAAAAAGGATAATCAGATTGAAACAAGGGAAAGGAGAAGTCAGGAACCAGAATTTCACAGGGTTTCTCTAGATCCTGCTCAGGAGAGAGAGCCTTTGGGAGTGATCAGCAAGAGTCTTGCTAAACCATGATGGTTTCCTTTTGAGGAAAAATGCTAACCTGATTTCTTGAGTATATGACAACATCATAAAAATCTCAGCACAGTTTTTAAAACTGGCATTTAAAAAAAGTTGGCGTGTAGTTTCTTTACAACGTTGTTTTAGTTTCTGCTGTACAGCAAAGTGGATTTGTTATATATATACATATATCCCTTATTTTTTAGATTTCCTTCCCATTTAGGTCACCACAGACCATTGAGTTCCCTGTGGTATACTGTAGGTTCCCATTCAGTTCAGTTCCATCCAGTCGCTCAGTCGTGTCTGCCTCTTTGTGTCCCCATGGACTGCAGCACGCCAGGCCTCCCTGTCCATCACCAACTCCCAGAGTCCACACAAACCCATGTCCATTGAGTCAGTGATGCCATCCAACCATTTCATCCTCTGTCGTCCCCTTCTCCTCCTGCCCCCAATCTTTCCCAGCGGTTCTCATTAGTTATCTATTTTATACATCGTATTAATAGTATATATATGTGTGTGTGTATGTATATAATGTACATATATATAGACATAGCTATGTATATGTATATGTATGCACACATATGTATACAAACACACACACACACACACATATATATATGTCAATCCCAACCTCCCAATTCACCACAATTCCTCCTTCCACATAGGTAACCATAAATTTGTTCTCTACATCTGTGAGACTATTTCTGCTTTTTAAAATAAAGTTATCTGTGTCATAGATTTCACATATGGGTGATATTTGTAAAACTGGCATTTAACAATTCCTTGCTAGCAGAGTTAAGTCTCACATCAGATCATCCCAAAGTAGGAAATAAAGTCTTGAAGTTATCTTTATTTTGTGTAGCAATCTTAGCTTTCCAGGTGGCACTAGTGGTAAAGAACCCACTAGCCAATGCGAGAAAAGTAGGAGACATGGGTTTGACCCCTGGTTGAGAAGACTTCCTGGAGGAGGACATGGCAGCCCACTCCAGTACTCTTGCCTGGAGAGTCCACGGACAGAGGAATCCGGAGGGCTACAGGCCATAGGGTTGCAGAGTGAGACACAACTGAAGTGATCTAGCACACACACACACACACACACACAGAGCAATCTTGGAATATGAACACACAGACACACACACACACCCCAATCTTGGAACATGAGCACACACACACACACACACAGCAATCTTGGAACATGAACACGCACACACACACACAGCAATCTTGGAACATGAACACACACACACACAGCAATCTTGGAACATGAGCACACACACACACACCAATCTTGGAACATGAGCACACACACACACACACAGCAATCTTGGAACATGAACACACTGCATTACTGAAATCAGAATATTGGTGTGCATGCTGTTCCATCTCCAGATCTGCTCAAGGTGGACACATCTTACCCTTTTCATCAACACAGGGAGCATTTCCTAACCAGGCACTTTAAACTCATTTCATTTCACTGCCTTGACACAACCAGGCACACGCCCATTGCATGACCTGAATTCTGTCATTGCCCAGTGTGAATTTCTCTGCAGCAATTTCACTATCTGATATGACCTCATTATTTGTTTAGCTTTTCTTGTGTTTGGTATGTGTCTGCAAAAAACATGCAAAGTCTGTGAAAATGAAGACTCTGCCTATATTGTTTAAGTTCCCAGTAGTCAGAACAGTGACTGATTCTTTGTAGATGGCCAATCATAAATGTGTTAATCACTCAGTCATATCCAACTCTTTGCAACCCCAAGGACTGTATCCTCTCAGACTCCTCTGTCCATGGAATTCTCCAAGCAAGAATACTGGAGTGAGTTTCCATTTCCTTCTCCACGGGACCTTCCCAACCCAGGGATTGAACCTGCATCTCTTGCATTGGGAGGCAAATTCTTTGCCTCTAGAGCCACCTGGGAAGCATGACCAATCATAAATACTTGTTGAATAAACAAATCAGTGAATGAAAAGTTATCGAACTAGATTTCTGATTGTATTTTTCTTCTGTTAACTCAAGACAGCAAATTAGTTTCAGCAAGTCATCTTTAATATTCTTGGTTACCAACGTGTTTTTGTGTGTTAATTATAAATTTATCTGGGTTTTCTAGTTTGATTTTGTTTTATTTATCACTATATTAGCCTAAAAACAATTTGTATCAATTCTGAGAATGCACATCATTGCTTGTCTTTCTTTTAAAGGGTGTCTGCCTGTGACTCAAGCTTATGTACTCTTAGGCAGAAGCATAGCTTTATGTAGTATGTATATTTCAAGAGGCTACAATGTAAGACAGGACTCTGGGTAAAAAATGGAATTAATTTGGTAAAGTTACAGAAGTCAGAAAGTGCTAGGTCATTTGGGGGGCTGAGGATGGGAATTGGTTTCTCCAGTAGTGTTGTTCTGTACCTTATTAATCTGGATGATTTGAAGACAAGCTTGGAGCTGCTCAGGGTCTAAACACAAAGTTTCTCCACCTGTGAGGCAGACTGCCAATCATTCATTCACAAAACATCTACCAAATATTTGCTGTGTACCAGGTACTGCTAAAGAACAAAATGGAATAGAACTTGATCTTCCTCCTCAGGAAGTTCAGCTTATCTTTTAAAGTTTTAATCTCTGATCATGGACTGACTTTTCATTTTAGAGACCCTTGACTCCCTGGTTTTCCTTCAGGTCTTGCTGTTCAAGTGGCTCCCTTTTCCTCCACGATCCTATTCTTCATGTTCTGACCCACCCTTTACTGACAACCAGCTTACTTGAACCTGCATCCATCTTCTGCTCGAACCTGTATCCATCACTTCTCCACCAGGCTCCCTCTGCCTTCAATTCCTCACTCTTAGTCTGAGCCATTTTCCTCCAGAAGCTCCCACCTCACCGAATTAAGCTGGCTTGCCATTTAGTAAATCAACAATTATGTTACTTAATGGGATCTTCCTAGTTTAGTCCTAAAATGTACCTTCACACCCAGTGGTCCCTGAACCTGCCTGAGGAGCCACATTAGTGAGTGCTTTTTCTACTACTTTCTGACATTGTTGTACATGGTGATGGTGATACAAAAATCCAAGTTTGTCACAGATGTCATGGATGTCATCATCTCAGTCTACACAATAACAAAATGGAGGTAAATATTATCATCCCCCTTCAGAGATTAGAAGACCCATCTCCTCAAAGGTAAAATAGTCTGCCCTACATTATCAAGTGGGAAAGTGGCAGGTAGGTCTGTCTCTTTCCCAAACCTTGGGTATGTCCAAAGAATATCTCTACTTGCTTCTCTTGCAGCTCGGTTCCATGGTTTTCTTGCTCCTAAAACCTAGAAACCTTTCTGTAAGCAAAGTTAAGTCAGCACAGTATCTGAGACCATGGCAAAAATGAGTCACTGTCTGTGAAAACTCTTTTCTAACTTAAATACCATGATTCATTTCTGTCTGTCATCTTATACATATACTTCAAACTTATTTAGCCTCACTTTTTAAGTTATATCTTTTCTGGTCATTACGGGAAAACACATCCCATCATTGTTACCATTTCACCCATTTAAACATTCTAATATGTTGCTTAAACCAAACCAATTTCCTTAGCCTATACTATTCAAAATGGTATACACTAACCCCTTGGAACTCTTGAACACTTGAAATGTGGCTGGTCCAGACTGAGGTGTACTTTAACTTTATCATACTGGATTGTGAAGACTTGCACATAAAATGAACATATGCTATCTCATTAATAATTTGAGTACATATAGAAATGTTAATATTTTGGATATATTAGGTTAAGAAAACACATTGTTGAAATTCATTTCACCTATTGTTTCAGTGTGGCCAGTGGAAGTTTATAAATCATATCTAAGGCTCACATTGTATTTCTTTTGGACAGAGAAGATCTTAGTACTCATAGTCATAGCAGTTCAACCTCTCAGGTTTAAGTACACTGTTATACCTAGAGTGTATAATATTCTGTTTTGCGCAACTGCAATTCATTTATATTTCTTGAACGCATACCTAGCAGTGAGTCTTTATAGAATGATGTCCATTAAGAATGGTTCTGTGGCAGAGGGCACTCCAGCTGTTCTGTAGGGTCGGTCTGATGGTCCAGCACTGGGACTTGCTTACAACGGCACATTGTCTGTACCAGACGGGCTTTCTTATGTGCTCTGTATTTGTGGCAGCAATTATGACTTCCAGGGTCAGGCACTTTCAGCAGTTAATAACCAGTTTGGCTAAAAGTCCATCAGCTTTCTGGCCATTCATTAAATGCTAGGAAATGCTTTATCCCCAAGGTCAATACTGCTTAGCTCAGTCATACTTTATGATCAACAGAAAGAATGCTTTCCTCTTCATTGTCAATAGTATTGACTGGCAGTTCTTTGGGTGGCCCTGGTCATTTTTATTGGCCCTTCTTTGTTTTCAGCTGCTGAGGGGGTGACATCATCTTTCCTTTCACAATATGGACATTATTGCAATGCCGAAGTCCAGTATAAGGAGATCCACTGTCAGGCATTGGACCTCACCTCTTCATTATGGCTGTAAAGTGACTCACAAGGGAAAGGAAATTCAGAGAAGTGAGGAGGCCCATGCTCTAAACTCTACAAGTCACTAGCCTGATAAACTACCATCTTTACCACCAGCCACAATGCTCCCATTAAACTCAAATAGAAGGGTAGATATGACTAATTCTTCCCTTTACCGCCATAAATAAATCACAGCATGGAGCTGGAATGAGACACAGACTTTTCCAGGCTGAAGAGCTGAGTTGGAGGCTAAAACACTGGAACTATTTTGAAAAGGAGCCAGGTGACCTAGCAAGGGCTTGCTGAACAAGCTTCCCAGATTATAGCCTGCTCTGAAAGTTGAGTTGTCACGTGGTGGCGTTTATGGAATTTTACTAGATATTAAATATGGGTCATCTTTTTTGATAGCCTACTCGCTAATTAATTTATATACGTCTCTGTCCTTCAAAGACCTTCACAAATTGTTCACGCAAGGGATTCTAAATCTTCCCAAAAGCCATTTATCTAAAATTAACAGGAGCCTATGGACAAATATTTTGTTCATCTCTGATTCACTGAAGTTCAACTGCATGACTCAATGCAAGCGATGCCTAGGATGTAAAAGGTAACAGAAGGAACTTGGGTATTGGGACCAGACACATGGTAGATTAAATGCCAGATTTTCATTTTGTGTTTTGCATTCTTCATTCATAAAATGGTGCATTAATATTTATTTTGTGGAATAAAATATATAAAGGACTGCTTAGTGCTAGTGCCTTGCAGATATTGTCACAGTGACTGGGGTTAGTCCACAGTGGAATGACAAGGCTGAAGCTTTTCATTACTCTTGATAAGAATCAGTATGTTTAACTGGCCAGCGCAGTGATTAATGAGGCTTCCCTTCTGGCTCAGATGGGAAAGAATCTGCCTCAATGCAGGAGACCTGGATTCGATCCCTGGGTTAAGAAGATCCCCTGGAGAAAGGAATGGCTACCCACTCCAGGATGCTTGCCTGGAGAACTCCATGGACAGAGGAGCATGGGGTCGCAGAGTCAGACAAGACTGAGTGACTAACACTCTCACAGTGATTTACACGTAAGAAGCATCAAATTATTAGTTCCTTTTAGTATTATCATTGTTACTGTTTTTATCTAATCCTGATATTTTTGGAGTGATGTAGTATAATTTACCATCAAAGATGCAGTTTGGAAAATCCACTATTAGATCACTCTTCAGCTCCATAATATACAATCCATCACCATGGGACAGACATCTGTTCTTTGGTCACAGGTTGTGGGGGACAGAGATAAAAAGGGCATGTTCTGGAGTGAAAACACTTGAGTCTAAATCTTGGTTTCATTACTTAACCAGTTTGCGACCCAAGGCAAATTATTTACCTTCTCCATGCTGAGGCTTGGATTTTCTATGAACCAGAATAGCATCTCAAAGAACCCATGCCCATAGCAGTATTATTCACAACAGTTAAAAGATAAACTCAACCCAAGGGTCCATCATATGAATGGATAAAGAAAATGTGGTCCATGCACAAAATAGCATATTCAGCTCAGTCCAGTTGCTCAGTCGTGTCCGACTCTTTGCGATCCCGTGGATCGCAGCACGCCAGGCCTCCCTGTCCATCACCATCCCCCGGAGTTCACTCAGATTCACGTTCATCGTCCGTGATGCCATCCAGCCATCTCATCCTCTGTTGTCCTTTTCTCCTCCTGCCTCCAATCCCTCCCAGCATCAGAGTCTTTTCCAATGAGTTAACTCCACATGAGGTGGCCAAAGGACTGGAGTTTCAGCTTTAGCATCATTCCTTCCAAAGAAATCCCAGGGTTGATCTCCTTCAGAATGGACTGGTTGGATCTCCTTGCAGTCCAAGGGACTCTCAAGAGTCTTCTCCAACACCACAGTTCAAAAGCATCGACTCTTCGGCGCTCAGCCTTCTTCACAGTCCAACCCTCACATCCATACATGACCACAGGAAAAACCGTAGCCTTGAGTAGATGGACCTTTGTTGGCAAAGTAATGTCTCTGCTTTTGAATATACTATCTAGGTTGGTCATAATTTTTCTTCCAAGGAGTAAGTGTCTTTTAATTTCATGGCTGCAATCACCATCTGCAGTGATTTTGGAGCTCCTCAAAATAAAGTCTGACACTGTTTCCACTGTTTCCCCATCTATTTCCCATGAAGTGGTGGGACCGGATGCCATGATCTTCATTTTCTGAATGTTGAGCTTTAAGCCAACTTTTTCACTCTCCTCTTTTACTTTCATCAAGAGTCTTTTTAGTTCCTCTTCACTTTCTGCCATATGTGTCATCTGCATATCTGAGGTTATTGATATTTCTCCTGGTAATCTTAGCCAGCCTTAAAAGAAGGAAATCCTGTCACATGTTACAACATGGATGAACTATCAGTCAGTCACAAAAAGACAAATATTGTATGATATTAATTATAGGAGGTACTCAGAGTAGCCAGATTCATAGAGACAAAAAGTAGAATGATGGTTACCAAAGGCTGGAGGGGGGGAAGAATGGGAAGTTGTTTAATGGTACAGACTTTCAGTTTTGCCAGATGGAAAGTGTCCTGGAAGACAGATAATGTTGACAGTTGCTCAACAATGTGAATATATTTACTGCTGCTGAACCTTGCACTTAAAAGCGGTTAGGGTGGTAAATTTGTTGTGTGTAGGGGAAGAATGGGAAGTTGTTTAATGGTACAGACTTTCAGTTTTGCCAGATGGAAAGTGTCCTGGAAGACAGATAATGTTGACAGTTGCTCAACAATGTGAATATATTTACTGCTGCTGAACCTTGCACTTAAAAGCGGTTAGGGTGGTAAATTTGTTGTGTGTGTACGTGTGTGTGTGCTTGTTGAGCATGCATGCTAAGGTACTTCAGTCATGTCCGAATCTTTGTCCAACGCTATGGACCATAGCCCGCCTGGCTCCTCTATCCACGAGATTTCCCAGGCAAGAATAACTGGAGTGGGTTACCATTTCCTTCTTCAGGGGACCTTCCTGACCCAGGGACTGAAGCCAGATCGCTTATGTCTCCTGCACTGGCAGGTGAATTCTTTACCACTAGTACCACGTGGGAAGTCCTGTGTTATGTGTATTTTGCCACAATTAAAAATATTAAAAAACCAGAATAACTATCAATGTCTTTCCCTTTTTTTCACTGAGAGGATTAGATGGAATAATGTCTTTTATGATATACTCTGGTGTGGGGCACCTTAGTAGAAATCAAATAAATTGTAGTTAAAAACATTTCAAAAACAGAACATCAACAACAACCAGCAGTGGAGTTTGTGTGAATCCACAACAGTTAGCCCTGAGCTCAGACTGTTAAGGCTGAAAAGAGGCCACAGTCGTTCCTCAAAAAACAGACGGGAACAGCAGTTAGAGACAGGCCAAGGCTGCGAGACAAGACAGACAAGACAGACAAGACAAGACAAGAGCGGCTGTGCCAGGGTGAGGGCTGGCCTCTTAGAGACCCAGGATAACCCAGGGTGGAGCCAACAGGAGGCAGCAAAGGGGAAACACGGGTCCAGACAGTCCTGGGAAGAAAGGCCAGAGGGAAGGGTTTTTTCTTAACTTTTACTGGAGGATAATTGTTTTACAGTGCTGTGTTAGTTTCTGCTGCACAGCAAAGGGAATCAGTTGTACACATCCCTAACATCCACTCTTCTTTGGATTTCCTTTCCATTTAGGTCCCCGCAGAACGCTGAGTAGAGTTCCCTGTGCTGCATGGTAGGTTCCCACTAGTTAATCTATTTTATATATAATAGTGGATAAATGTCAGTTCCAATCTCTCAGTTCATCCCACCTCTCCCCCTTCCTTCTTGGTGTCCACATGTTTGTTCTCTATCTGTGAGTCTCTATTTCTGCTTTGCAGATAAATTCATCTGTACCATTTTTCTAGATTCCACATATATGCGTTTATTACACTATCTGTTTTTCTGTTTCTGATGCACTTCATTCTGTATGACAGTCTCTAGGTCCACCCGCATTTCTGCAAATGGAAAATTTTATTCCTTTCTTTGGCTGAGTAATATTCCCTTGTAAATATGTACCATGTCGTCTTTATCCGTTCCTCTGTTGATGGACATAGAGGGGAGTCTTGTGACTGGTTTCTCACTGTGGCAGGAGGCTGCTGGGTGTGCCTTCAGCTCACCTAAAGTCCAGTCCACTGAACGCAGCTCCTGACACCCAAGTAAGCAGTAAGTTTCCTTATTACAAATGCTTTTCATAGGCCTTCACTCACTTAAACATGTCTTTCCCTGAAGCTAACAAGCTTGGCAAATTTGTTCTTCCTAACAAAACAATGTGCCATAAGAAGATATTTTTTTTAAATAAGGGTATTTCCTAACCTGTTGAAATGGTTCAGAGCCTGTCAGGCTAGCTGGGGCTGTCTCCCATTAGGATGTGTCCAAGCCCCATTGGGGCTACCTCAGGTCAGGCAACAGCAGTTTTTCTCAAAGGGCTGGGTCAATTTGCTCTTTCAGCTCACTTGCTCTGTCCCTCCAAATCTGGCCACATTTCCTCCTCCTGATCTAACATATTCCAGCTTTTAATTAGTTCCAGGCTGGCTGATGTGACTGCCCCATCTGTACAATGCATATGTGCCAATTCAAAGTCTGAAGTCGATGAACTAAGAGAGCCAACTGAAGACCTGTTGAAGGAGGCAAATGGAGCCACATTGTTGCTGGAAAATTTTACCGGAGTGCCTGCCAGTGCCGGACCCTTTCCAAGCAATTCCTGAACCGCAGGTCTGTTATGAAAAGACTGCTGAATTCCACTTCTTCCCCTGACTCCTTCAGAAACCAAAGGATGATTGAAGTATAGGATGCAGACTCCTCATCCTCTGGGCATGTATCTCTTGATCAATAACTTCCTTGGCTGAGCCCACGTTAGCAGAAGTCATGGCCAGGATCCAGCAAGGGCCAGCAGAAGGGAGAAAGAAATGAATGCAAGTACAGTCCCTTTTTTCGGATGAAGCCTCATTTGCCCCTGAAATCCGCAGCCAAGCCTTTTGCATCCAAGGTTCTGTTTCACCTGCTTGTCTGTGTTTGATAGTTTTAGCAATTTTTGTGCCTACTATTGTCCCTTAGTATTATTTCTTTCTCCTTCGTTAAAGATATAAAGAGAAAACGTAGCACGAGTGTCGTATGTACATATGTGCATTCCTCTCTGTATATTTACGCATAAAACTTCAGGTTGAATTAATACAGTTAAATCCAGTCTGATTCTTCGTATCGCACTTGAAAACAATACAAATGTTTAAATTATACACCCAGAAATAGAATAATATTACTCATGTGGTAAAATTTCTCATATTAGCAGATGTTTTACTTGGTAGAGTTCAATTCAAATTTTATTAGACATGTGATGAATGCTAATTTTTCCCATTTGAAGTGGCATCTAAAAATATTCTTTTGATTAATGTATCTGTTCATTTTTTGAGGCATATTTACTGAGGGTCTCCTATGTGTCAGGCTAAATTTACCATTTAGTAGTCAACAATAAAATTATGTAGACTAAACTACTTACTTCATGGAACATATATTTTCACAATATTAATTACCTTTTACTATTTTCTTTCAAAATAATGAAAATGAAGACACTGAATACTTAAGATTCAGTGACTGTTATTGCTAACTGAAATGATCATTGCTCTCTCATTGTGATATTATCATGGCTTCTCTTAGCTTTAAGATCATAAATGTTTAGACTCTGAGAGTTACCTTGGACCTTGACGCTTTTCTGGGTGTCTTTCTCCTGTAGACCCAGCAACCATTATTGAGCCTCACATTTATGTTATTTTTCAGCTTCTCAGTCTTGTCTGGCTCTTTGCAATCCCAAGAGCTGCAGCACACCAGGCTCTCCTGTACTTCACCATCTCCCAGAATTTTCTCAAACTCATGTCCACCGAGTCCATGATGCCATCCAACCATCTCATCCTCTGTTGCCCCCTTCTCCTCTTGCTTTCTATCTTTCCCAGCATCAGGTGCCATCCTACAATTCGCTGACCCATTCCCTGACCCACAAAGCTTCTCTGGAGTTCATAATGGTTGGATCACACTATTCATGCTGGGAGTATATGCTCTCTTAGCCTGGCGCATGTACAGATTCTGGTTGAGATAGTAGGAAAAAGCGCAGTCATTTCACTGAACTGAATAAAATAAGCAGTCCCAAGATGGATCATTGCAAATCCCTCTTAGGGGAAAAGTAAAGCAAAAACTCCCCGTGTCCCAGGGACACTGGTGTGCAAACATCAAAGTCTCATGTCCAGTTGGCAGGGCTCCTGTCACTGGCTCTGCAGCATCCTGTGAATTGCTCCTGGACGCTGCCCAGGTCCAGGTTTCAGGAGGAAAAATGCTGTATTACATCTCTCAGGATTGCTTACAGTAACTGTCTTCCCCAGACTATGCCACAGAGTCTTATTTCCCAGTGTTCAAGCTAACCTTCTACTCTGAAAATCTCACCCTCTCCCTGGATCCCTGGTTTCTAAGGAAGAGTGTCATCACGAAGCAGGAAGTATTTGTCGAAGTGAATCAGGTAGAAGCACAAAGTGCCTCGCCAGTATCAACCCCTTCCAAAGCAGTAAGGAGAACAAAAGAAAATCGGGAATGGAAGACAGTCTACCTTTTAATTTGGCTTCGCCTAGTTCAGACCGGCCAGGTTTACCTATGACCTGTGGTGTTGACCAGGCTTGTCACTTAAAGCTAAACACATTTCACAGTGGCGGCGAGCCAAAAACATAAATTCTGCCAAAAACTAAACACTGTAGAAGGTCTGTCTAGTTTCAAAGCGTCTATGCCAACTGCACAGTTCATGGGGCGTTGTGGGTGTTATTTTGCAGAAGCCCGGGTGGGGTAGTCTTAAAGCCTCCAGCTCTCTGATGTGGGGAAAGGTCTCAAGAGTTTTCTTCACCTCCTATGAAATAACCAAGGTTGGATGTGGGGAATGTCTAATAAAAAAAAAAGGCCATTGAATTTGGTAATATGCCCACTGGATAGCTCCAAGGTACGAAGTTTCCAGAGAGCCCTGTGGGGGACGCAGTGGAGAAGGTTGTGGGGAAGTGCAGGAAGTCTGTGTGGACCCTCCTTTAAAATACCTGCAGGACCTCCCTGGTGATCTGGGCTTCCTGGGTGGTGCTCGTGGTAAATAACCCGCCTGACAGTGCCGGTGACGTAAGAGATGCAGTTTAGATCCTGGGTTGGGAAGATCCCCTGGAGGAGGAAACGGCAACCCACTCCAGTATTCTTGCCTGGAGGATCCCACGGACAGAGGAGCTTGGTGGGCTACAGTCCCTAGCATCGCAGAGTTAGACATGACTAAAGCAACTTAGCACACAGGCACCTCCAGTGGCTAAGACTGTAAGCTCTCAGTGCGTGGTAGGGGTGGGGGTTGGGGTGGGGTTTGATCCCTGGTGAGTGAATGAGACCCCATATGCCTCAACTAAGAGTTCACATGGCGGAACTAAAGATCCCACGTGCAGCAACTAAGACCCAGAGCAGCCACATAAAATGAATAAATATTGAAAACAAACAAACAAAATATTTGAGGTTACAAGGAAGGGGCAAAGAGTAGGGTTGTAAAAAGGCTGAGCTTAAGGGATTGAGGACTGCGGTTTTGTTTTATTGTCTATTTTTAAATTAGATGAGATCTAAGAATATCTCATATGGCATCAGATTCTTGGGGTCCATATCCCAAGCTGAGTGGTGCAGTGACATTTGGGAACCACACGGCTCTACCCAATGACTTGGGAATGTGGGGATCCATAAATACAAGGGCATACATTGTCTAAGAATAAACACACGTTCGCATTTTACTGCCTTTGTTTAACAGATATTTTTGACAGATTGCTGTGTGCTGAGTGCTGAGAATAAAACAATGAACTGTTCTCTCCAAGCACTTATAATTTCATGGATGGTTTAGACAAGGAAGCAGGCAATTAGAAAGGCTGTGTGGTATGTGCTCAGTCACATCTAACCCTTGCAACGCCACGGATTGTAGCCTGCCAGGCTTCTCTGTCCACAGGATATTCCAGGCAAGAATATTGCAGTGGATTTCCATTTTCTTTTCTAGATCTTCCTGACCCAGGGATTGAACTGGAGTCTCCTGCATCTCCTGCCCCAGCAGGCGGATTTTTTACACCTGTGCCAGTATCAACCTGTCTACCTGGGAAGCCTGTTAGGAACAATGGGTCAAGTGCTCTCAGAAGGATGAGCGTAGACAACGGTAGGGGTATTACAGATGGGGCATCTCAATCTTTGGGAATGTCAAAGAAATCCAGGGAGTTTCTAGGAGGATCTGGAGGACTGTGGGAGTCAGTTCAGTGAGACGAAAGGGAAGGAGTCTTCTGTGCACAGGAAATAGCCCCTGGAAAGTGCCCTCATGGAAATCCTGTTGGATAAGTAGACATTTGCGTCGAGACCTGGAGAATGCCAGTTCAGGAGAATTTTGCGGATTTCAGGAGAAAGGCCCTGGGAATGACGCGCACTTGATGGGTTCAAGGAACAGTGAAGAAAGCCACGTGGTCGTAGTCGACAAGTCCACCACTCACAGTCTGTCCTGATTTCTGGTCCCCAATGGGCCACATTCTCTCCCACTAGCTCTTTGAAACATGGCCCATTTGGTATTTCCATGGGTCCTTCCCCCCGGCACCCCCTGCCATCCTCACTTTGGTTCATAAACTTTCTACAGTTGAATTCCTCTTCAACTGCAGATCAGAATGTTAGTTTTCTTGCTTATAGTAGTGAAGAGCCCTAAACAAAGGGCCCAGCTTCAGCCATTTCTGTCTCACAGTGATACTGGCTTCCTTTTCCCGGCTTTGGACCAATGCCTTGAGTTACCAGCCTTTGTGTATAATTCTGCTCCAAGGAATTCCTCATGCTACAGTGACACTGACTCCTGCTTAAATCCAAATGGCTTTGGAGGAGTCCCTTCTATTTCTCTGCCCTTTGGATCCCCAGGATCAGTGCTCCTTGGTAAATATCAAGGTGACTCTATTCTCTGGTGGCGCAGACAGTCAAGAATCTTTCTACAATGCAGGAGACCCGATTCAATCCCTGGGTAGGGAAGATCCTGTGAAGAAGGAAATGGCAACCCACTCCAGTATTCTTGCCTGTAGAATCCCATGGACAGAGGAGCCTGGCAGGCTACAGTCCATGGGGTCACAAAGGGTTGGACATGACTGAGTGACTCACATTTTCTATCTCTGGAAATCATCATTTAGATCTACCAGGGAATCCTTGAGACCCCACACCCTGCTCCACCCATCCTGTTTCAGCCTGTGTCTAAGGGGCTCTTCACGTGGAGATCCTGACAGGCCTCGTGGTTGACATTATGTAAATTAGGACAGTCTAATTCAATATGAGCATTTCAAAGTTGCTCAGGTTCAGATAGAATTGTAGGAAAGGTAAAGTTTGCAGTTCTGGGTGGTGGTGGTTAGCAGCTCACGGCCTTGGACTTGCTCTCTCTTATTACCCTGTTAAAATATGCATGATTGCACCTGAGGAAGTGCAGAAGTTGCAAATGAAGCTGAGAATACTGACTGGAGGACCTCACTCTATAGCAAGGTTTTCTCTAACATTTCCCAAGTTGATGTAACAGGGTGGTCTAAGCAGGAAAGCCATTATCTAGCTTCTAACGACTAGAAATTGCCTGGATTCATTTGTTTAAAAATTAATACATAAAATAATACATTCATCTTTCAAAATGTCAAATAATTCTATTTGAAAGTGTAGTATTTATTTCACTCGTCTAAGATCCCAAATTCATGTCTCCCAGGAACAACCACATACTATTGGTATATAGCCAATTTTATATATGCATTTTATGTTTTCATTTTTAGAGATCATTTATTGCTTTCCACCAAAGAAGATGAGGATTTCAGCATTCTTATACCCCCAGTCTAGATTTGTTTCCTTTCTCCACCATTTCCATTCTCCCAATATCAGAGTTGTGTGTTTACATCGCGCTTCTCTGGTGGTTCAGTGGTAAGGAACGTGCCTGCCGATGCAGGAGACGTGGTTTCCGTTCCTGGGTGGGGAAGATCCCCTAGAGAAGGAAATGGTAACCCGCTCCAGTATTCTTGCCTGGGAGATCCCATGGACAGGGATTTAGCGGTGGGCTTTAGTCCATGGGATCTCAAAGAGTCAGACACAACTTAGTGACTTAGCACGCATGCACACGTTCACATTTTTTTTTTTTTTTAATGCTTGGTTTTTCTGGCCATGCAGCACAGCATGCAGGATCTTAGTTCTCCCACTAGGGAGCAAATCCACACCTACTGCAAAAGCACAGAATCTTAGCCACTGGACAGCCAAGGAAGTCCCCGAGTTTATATTATTATGATAGCATAATTTAGCTAATGTTCACAAACAAAATCCTGTAGTATGCCATGGTTATGTTTCCTTTCTTGTACACAATTGTGCTTTTCCTGGAGTTTTGAATTTTTTGTTTGCTCAGCTTGCTATGTGTCTCTTAGCAATTCTTCTTCCAAACACTGATAGATATGTAAAACACATTCCCAGTAAGTCAGGCACATCAGGTTATCTGTGAGTTCCCTTTTGTAAATGTTAGAGCAGGAAGAAGTTAGAAATGACATCCTTGTATGTAAAGTAATAAAAAAATGGTGAGGACTGGCAGAAGAGGTCTTGTAAAATTTGTTTTAGGTGTTGACATTTTCCTGTATGCCTCTTCCACAGAAAGACAACAGACTGCATTAAAAAATGTATTCAGGAATAAACATTCTTGTTAAGGAAGAGGCTTGAGCGGTAGCAGGTGGTGATTCTTATTCTATACATCATTTTAAAAATACCAGATAAATATCTGCTAGTCAGTTGAAAGTTAAAAGAGAATGTCTATTAAAATGTCTTCCAGCTTAAGCAGAGGGTGCCTGTGAAAACACAGGAAAAGCACTGTGAACCCATTAAACAGATGAACTGTCTGGGGACTCTGTGTGTTCCCATATGCATTCATATACACACGTTAATTCTGACGCATGCAATCTGTTTCATTATAGAAAAGCAACAGAAAGTTTCCCAGTTAGCTAATAAACATGACAAAACTCTGCTACCAACACCTGAGTCTCAGTAATTAAGTATGAAGTGTAATTTTACCTGCGGACATAAATGCAAAACTATCAAATGAAAGTCCAATATGTCAAATTCAGCAAAATATTAAAGGGTCTCTTATGGGTAACTGATCTATTCCATGTTCATATATTTTTGAAGACACTCATCACTAACAATACATTAAATTAGTAAGTCACGTGAGAATAGGCATTTGGACAAATTCATGCCCATTTCTGTTTTTTAAGAAACATATTTTAAAGTAGAAATAGATGAGTATTTTAACATGATAAAAAACACAGGATTTGGGGTTAAAAAAAAAAGACAGTAATACACATGAATGAGCATCAAAAAAGGAAGGGTTCTATGAAAAATGAGGTTTGAGAATACTGTTTAAAACAGTAAATAACAGGTCAGAAATAGCAACAATTACAACCAGATTTCTATTTGCAGATCTTCTCAAAAGCTTTTATGTTCTAACGTGAATGTGAGTTTCTAAGAAGCTGTTTACTTATTTAACATTTAAAAATTTGTATTGGAGTATAGTTGATTTACAATATTGTGTTAATTTCTGCGGCACAGCAAAGTGATTCAGTTACACATACATATCTTTTTTTTCATATTCTTTTCCTTTATGATTTATCACAGGATATTGACTGTAATTCCCTGTGCTATACAATAAGACCTTGCTGTTTATCCATCCTATATATACCAATTGGCATCTGGTAATCCCAGACTCCCAGTCCTTTCCTCCTCCCACCGCAGCAACACAAGCTTGTTCTCTATACCTGTGAATCTATTTCTGTTTTGCAGATATGCCAAGAAGCTATTTAATATGCAATCAACCACTTGTAAAAGAATGAAACTAGATCACTTCCTAACACCACACACAAAAATAAACTCAAAATGGATTAAAGATCTAAATGTAAGACTAGAAACTATAAAACTCCTAGAGGAGAACATAGGCAAAACACTCTCCGACATAAATCACAGCAGGATCCTCAATGATCCACCTCCCAGAATACTCGAAATAAAAGCAAATATAAACAAATGGGATCTAATTAAAATTAAAAGCTTCTGCACAACAAAGGAAACTATAAGCAAGGTGAAAAGACAGCCCTCTGAATGGGAGAAAATAATAGCAAATGAAGCAACTGACAAACAACTAATCTCAAAAATATACAAGCAACTTATACAGCTCAATTCCAGAAAAATAAACGACCCAATCAAAAAATGGGCCAAAGAACTAAATAGACATTTCTCCAAAGAAGACATACGGATGGCTAACAAACACATGAAAAGATGCTCAACGTCACTCATTATCAGAGAAATGCAAATCAAGACCACAATGAGATACCACTTCACACCAGTCAGAATGGCTGCGATCCAAAAGTCTGCAAGCAATAAATGCTGGAGAGGGTGTGGAGAAAAGGGAACCCTTTTACACTGTTGGTGGGAATGCAAACTAGTACAGCCACTATGGAGAACAGTGTGGAGATTCCTTAAGAAATTGCAAATAGAACTGCCTTATGACCCAGCAATCCCACTGCTGGGCATACACACCGAGGAAACCAGAATAGAAAGAGACACATGTACCCCAATGTTCATTGCAGCACTGTTTATAATAGCCAGGACATGGAAACAACCTAGATGTCCATCAGCGGATGAATGGATAAGAAAGCTGTGGTATATATACACAATGGAGTATTACTCAGCCATTAAAAAGAATACATTTGAATCAGTTCTAATAAGATGGATGAAACTGGAACCAATTATACAGAGTGAAGTAAGCCAGAAAGAAAAACACCAATACAGTATACTAACACATATATATGGAATTTAGAAAGATGGTAATGAGGACCCTGTATGCAAGACAGCAAAAAAGATACAGATGTGTAGAGCGGACTTATGGACTCTGAGGGAGAAGGAGAGGGAGAGGGAGAGGGAGGGATGATTTGGGAGAATAGCATTGAAATATGTATACTATCATGTAAGAAATGAATTGCCAGTCTATGTTCAATGCAGGATGCAGGATGCTTGGGGCTGGTGTATGGGGATGATCTGGAGGGAAGATGTGGGGTGGGAGGTGGGAGGGGGGTTCATGTTTGGGAGTTCATGTAAAAAAATAAATAAATACAAAAAAAAAAAAAAAAGAATTAACCACCTTCCTCTCCCCATTAACATGATTTGTGACTCGTTTCTCTCTTGCCAAGAATGTTCATTGTCAGTGCTATGCTATGAATTAACTTTGTTCCTGAAGATTCAGCCAATGCGGTATGCCATGAGTAGATATGAGGTTATGAACACTGGAGAGCATGATAATAATCTATCATTCTTACAAATGACTCATCAGCCCTCTTGATATAACAAGAGAACGACTAAAAATTACAAAATGATACTCTGGCATAACTTCAGCCAAAACTAGGTGCAACAATAAAGACACAATATAACTTAACCAAGAAACATGGAAGAGCTGGAGAGATATTGCGGCTGTTACTGCATAGGAATACTACCCAGATGTTTATTTCCAAAATTAATTTTAGGTTTAATATCATAAAAATCAAAACGTTATTTATGTGCGAGCAAACGTGAGATGGAAAAGGGTTGATAATGAATCTCCAAAATACATCTGGAAGAATAAATATTAGAGAATTGCCCCCAAAATATTCTCGAAAAAAGAATATAGCTTTATTTGCTGTCATTTCAGATGTAAAAATATCACGCATAGTTGCCCTAGTTAAATAATACAGGAACTAATGGGCAAAAAAAAAAAAAAAAGGAAAATTAATTGAATTTATAATAAATGAACAGAATCTTTGATGCATACATATTGGATATTGCTAAAATACATGGGAAACCTACTATCACAAATAATTGAGAAAAGAAGAACGATTACATGCATCTGATGGACTGAATAATGGAAAAAAAGTGAAATGATGCAAGAAGTGAAAGAAAATATATGTGAGGGTATATCTCACATATTAGAAGGTGAAAGAGTCTTTCTTAACATAACCTCAAGGAAGGATATAAGTAAAATGATTTCTGGGTTTGAGGATCTAAGAAGGAAAACTTCTCAATACACCAGCTGACGTCTTAAGATTAAAGGACAAACACACATGGAGAAAACATTGAAAAATATGAAAATCGGTGATAAAAAAATAAATGTAAATGTGAGTAAAGTGCTCAGTCACTAAGCTGTATCCAACTCTTTTGTGACCCCCTGAACTATAGCCCATCAGGCTCCTCTGTCCATGGGATTCTCCAGGCAAGAATACTGGAGTGCATTGCCATTCCCTTCTCCGGGGATCTTTCCAACCCAGGAATTGAACCCCAGTCTCCTGTGTTGGCAGGCAGATTCTTTACCACTTGAACCACCTGGGAAGCCCAGATGTGACTAAACTCATGACTAATTCTCAAAAGTGGAAACAAATAGTGAATATATAGACAAAAGCTCAACTCAATGATTATCAAAGAAATGCAAGTTAAAAATTAACCTGTTAACTAACAGATTAGCAGAGATTAAAGATGCTTAAGTTTTGTAATGATGCAATGGCAAATATGTGCCACACACAGTTAGTGAGGCCATAAACTTGTGTGTTTTTTTTCTAGAAAGTATATTTAGTATGTATATTTAGAAATATACATCAAGAGTCTTGAAATAGTTTGCAATTTTTGACCTGATACTTCTCCCTTTAATGATGAAACTACTGGAAGAAAAGTAAGAGACACAAGCACTATGCTTTAAAATGTTCATGACAATTTTTATTCATTAATACAAATGGGAGGAAAGCACCCACTTCAAAAATGAAGAGTGATTACAAAAATTGTGACAGCTTTAAATAATGAAATATCACATCAACATCAGAATGCGTGGTTTAAAATATTATTCGATAACATTGGACAAGGTTAAGCTAAAACGTTATAGAAAAACACAGGACACAGAAGTGTATGTGTAAGATAATCCTGAATCATCATGAAAAAAAGAGTGACAGAAAGAAAACAATGTCCACATGTAAATGTCAATATGCTATTAGAAATGATTTTTAAATACCCAAGGTAATTTTCAGAATTTAAAGATTCCCTAAGGTGAACTTTTATACATTATCAGGTAAACACAGCACATACAATTATGAAAGAGTGCGAATATTTGAATGAATGAATGCATTGCTCCTGGAAGTTTTATTCTATTCCCAGAAAGGACCTGGGGCAGCCACAATGAGTTGTATTTCTGATATGATTTTGTTATTAGTACAGACATTAAGAAAACTGGGGAAAGGGGGGGCAAATTAAGAGAGTATAATTGATATATATATATGTACACATATCAGTTCAGTTCAGTTCAGTTCAGTCTCTCAGTCTTGTCCGACTCTTTGCGACCCCATGAATTGCAGCACGCCAGGCCTCCCTCACCATATGTAAGATAGATAGATAGTGGGGAGCTGCTGTTTAGCACAGGGAGCTCAGCTTGGTGCTCTGTGATGACCTTGAAGGGTGGGGATGAGGGGGTTGGGGGGAAATATAACAGGGAAGGGATATATGTATACTTATAGCTGACTCTTGTATATCAGAAAACAACACAACCAACACAAAGAAATCATCCTTCAATTAAAAATTTAAAACAAAACAAAAACCAAATGTAACAATAATGAAAAAGTTTGAAATGGTCTTGAGAATTACCCAAATGTGACCCAGAGACAGGAAATGAGCTAAGCCTCTTGGGAACATGGAATGGAAGACTTGCTCCTTGAAGGGTTGCCACAAACTTTCAGTTTGTAAAAATGTGCAACATCTGTGAAGCACAATAAAGCCAATGCAATTTTAAACATTTTCATCTTAAATGAAGATCACTAATGAATTTGTTGAAACAAAAAAGGCATTTAAACAAAACAGATACCTTAGGTCATTTCATTTCCTAATTACTATGTATTTAGTTGTCTGGATATTATATACACAGTATCTTCTTCAATTCCATTCAATAAAAAATACTTAAAGTAAAAAAAACAAAACAAAACAAAACTTGGATAAGGAGAGGTCCAAGCCTCCTCAGTTTTCAAAACAGGTAAACAGGGTGAGTTAGGAAATCTTATAGAACTTATAAAGGGATGTAAAATACACTATACAAATTATAAAACCTACATCATATAAGTTACATTAGTTTCACAAAACTTTGACCGAAACAGAAAGCATACTTTTCATCAAGCTAGAAAAACACCTGGGGTTAGATAAACTTATAATGATGATTATTAATCAATCAATCTTGATTTTTTGATATTGTATCTGTTAATTGCTTTGTAAAATCTTTACCATCTCAAAACACAGCTTTTATCATCTGTTACATAACTACCTTTTCTTCCATAGTTGAATATTTTGTTGATTGTGTTGGTAATTTCTGGTTTTGTGCATGCCAAGTCGCTTCAGTCATGTCCGACTCTGTGATCCCCACGGATTACAGTCCGCCAGGCTCCTCTGTCCATGGGATTCAAGCATGAATACTGGAGTGGGTTGCCATTTCCTTCTCCAAATTCTGGTGAGTTCCAGTTTATTCCATAAAAGCAGATAATTTTTGAAACCAAAGTCAAACAAAATAGGTGGTATTATTATTCCTTCTGAGATGTTGAAATTTGGGGGAAGATCAAGCAACAGTGATGATAGTAGAAATACCCTCTTCTTGACATAAAATGCAATTTTAATTACACATTTGAGGACAATTAGCCACATTCTCTTTCTGGAGGAGGAAATGGAAACCCACTCCAGTATTCCTGCCTGGAGAATCCCATGGACAGAGGACCTGGTGGGCTACAGTGCATGGGATCACTGAGAGCCGGACGTAACTAAATTACTAACACACACACACACACACACAGCCACATTAATTGGAGAAAAAGAGTTGAGATGCAGAACGTTTCTTGGAAAGATAGGTATTTTTAGTTTCTCCAATGAGCCCGACCTTGGCTTTCTTACAGTAATCGTGATAGAGAAGATACCTAAATCTGTTAGATCACTGCCATATTCTTTGGGGCAGAGCTTCTCTTCTTGCCATCCATTTCATTTTCCTGTCTGTTTTTCTAGGAGAAAATCCATCTGAATAAACTTCAGATCAGCTCCTCCTTTCTGGCTTATTTCTGTAGTTGTGTTTGTATATTTTTCTTTATTACAGTCCTAATCCACATCATTCTCCGGTGTCATATGCTATATGGACACTCAGCTTCCAGGGATTCCCTGGTGGCTCAGATGGTAAAGCGTCTGCCTGCAATGCGAGAGACTGGAGTTTGATCCTTGAGTCGGGAAGATCCCCTGAAGAAGGAAGTGGCAACCCACCCCAGTATTCTTGCCTGGAAAATCCCATGGACAGAGGAGCCTGGTGGGCTACAGTCCACAGGGTCACAAAGAGTCGGACATGACTGAGTGATTTCACTTTCACTTTCATATACTGTATGGACTCTCAGCTTCCATGAAGAGTTTTAGGTGGTTTCTAAGACTTTTTTGAAATATGTATACTATCATGTAAGAAATGAATTGCCAGTCTATGTTCAATGCAGGATGCAGGATGCTTGGGGCTGGTGTATGGGGATGATCTGGAGGGAAGATGTGGGGTGGGAGGTGGGAGGGGGGTTCATGTTTGGGAGTTCGTGTAAAAAAATAAATAAATACAAAAAAAAATAAATAAAATAAAATAAAAATAAAGGTACAAAAGAAACATTGACATCTTGAAGAACTTCTGAATTTCAGGTTGTTAGTAGAGCTGACAAAGAGGCAAAGGCCCCTCCCCCCTCCCGGCAAACATCTGTGCTGAAGCCCAAAGACATCTGTCTCTTTGCTCATAGAGAATCAGAAACATGTCATTTCCAGCAAATCAAAGCTTAGATCTCAAGGCTCAGGAAGCTGGTGACCCTTTGGGTATCTGCACCAACTCCCTTTCTCTGGAACAGCTCCCAAGGCAGCAAAGGAGGGATATACCACTGTCCCTGACACGGCAGGCAGTGCCAGGCCGGGAGAGACTCAGAGCTCTGCTGCTCATGTACTTGGTTTCAAGTTTCCAGATGGCAGTTGGGCCTCTTGAAAACCATCTTTGTGACTCTGAAACTTCAAAGACACCAGGATGGTGTTTTATGATTCATTTTCCATCTTTCTGTATTGGACTCCCTCACCATATGTAAGATAGATAGATAGTGGGGAGCTGCTGTTTAGCACAGGGAGCTCAGCTTGGTGCTCTGTGATGACCTTGAAGGGTGGGGATGAGGGGGTTGGGGGGAAATATAACAGGGAAGGGATATATGTATACTTATAGCTGACTCTTGTATATCAGAAAACAACACAACCAACACAAAGAAATCATCCTTCAATTAAAAATTTAAAACAAAACAAAAACCAAATGTAACAATAATGAAAAAGTTTGAAATGGTCTTGAGAATTACCCAAATGTGACCCAGAGACAGGAAATGAGCTAAGCCTCTTGGGAACATGGAATGGAAGACTTGCTCCTTGAAGGGTTGCCACAAACTTTCAGTTTGTAAAAATGTGCAACATCTGTGAAGCACAATAAAGCCAATGCAATTTTAAACATTTTCATCTTAAATGAAGATCACTAATGAATTTGTTGAAACAAAAAAGGCATTTAAACAAAACAGATACCTTAGGTCATTTCATTTCCTAATTACTATGTATTTAGTTGTCTGGATATTATATACACAGTATCTTCTTCAATTCCATTCAATAAAAAATACTTAAAGTAAAACAAAAAAAACAAAACAAAACTTGGATAAGGAGAGGTCCAAGCCTCCTCAGTTTTCAAAACAGGTAAACAGGGTGAGTTAGGAAATCTTATAGAACTTATAAAGGGATGTAAAATACACTATACAAATTATAAAACCTACATCATATAAGTTACATTAGTTTCACAAAACTTTGACCGAAACAGAAAGCATACTTTTCATCAAGCTAGAAAAACACCTGGGGTTAGATAAACTTATAATGATGATTATTAATCAATCAATCTTGATTTTTTGATATTGTATCTGTTAATTGCTTTGTAAAATCTTTACCATCTCAAAACACAGCTTTTATCATCTGTTACATAACTACCTTTTCTTCCATAGTTGAATATTTTGTTGATTGTGTTGGTAATTTCTGGTTTTGTCCATGCCAAGTCACTTCAGTTATGTCCGACTCTGTGATCCCCATGGATTACAGTCCGCCAAGCTCCTCTGTCCATGGGATTCTCCAAGCATGAATACTGGAGTGGGTTGCCATTTCCTTCTCCAAATTCTGGTGAGTTCCAGTTTATTCCATAAAAGCAGATAATTTTTGAAACCAAAGTCAAACAAAATAGGTGGTATTATTATTCCTTCTGAGATGTTGAAATTTGGGGGAAGATCAAGCAACAGTGATGATAGTAGAAATACCCTCTTCTTGACATAAAATGCAATTTTAATTACACATTTGAGGACAGTTAGCCACATTCTCTTTCTGGAGGAGGAAATGGGAACCCACTCCAGTATTCCTGCCTGGAGAATCCCATGGACAGAGGACCTGGTGGGCTACAGTCCATGGGATCACTGAGAGCCAGACGTAACTAAATTACTAACACACACACACACACACACACACAGCCACATTAATTGGAGAAAAAGAGTTGAGATGCAGAACTTTTCTTGGAAAGATAGGTATTTTTAGTTTCTCCAATGAGCCTGACCTTGGCTTTCTTACAGTAATCGTGATAGAGACGATANGCCAGACGTAACTAAATTACTAACACACACACACACACACACACACAGCCACATTAATTGGAGAAAAAGAGTTGAGATGCAGAACTTTTCTTGGAAAGATAGGTATTTTTAGTTTCTCCAATGAGCCTGACCTTGGCTTTCTTACAGTAATCGTGATAGAGACGATACCTAAATCTGTTAGATCACTGCCATATTCTTTGGGGCAGAGCTTCTCTTCTTGCCATCCATTTCATTTTCCTGTCTGTTTTTCTAGGAGAAAATCCATCTGAATAAACTTCAGATCAGCTCCTCCTTTCTGGCTTACTTCTGTAGTTGTGTTTGTATATTTTTCTTTATCACAGTCCTAATCCACATCATTCTCCTGTGTTATATGCTATATGGACACTCAGCTTCCAGGGATTCCCTGGTGGCTCAGATGGTAAAGCAACTGCCTGCAATGCGAGAGACTGGAGTTTGATCCCTGAGTCGGGAAGATCCCCTGAAGAAGGAAGTGGCAACCCACCCCAGTATTCTTGCCTGGAAAATCCCATGGACAGAGGAGCCTGGTGGGCTACAGTCCACAGGGTCGCAAAGAGTCGGACACGACTGAGTGATTTCACTTTCACTTTCATATACTGTATGGACTCTCAGCTTCCATGAAGAGTTTTAGGCGGTTTCTAAGACTTTTTAAAAAATGTGATTTAAAGGTACAAAAGAAACATTGACATCTTGAAGAACTTCTGAATTTCAGGTTGTTAGTAGAGCTGACAAAGAGGCAAAGGGCCCCCCTGGCAAACATCTGTGCTGAAGCCCAAAGACCTCTGTCTCTTTGCTCATAGAGAATCGGAAACATGTCATCTCCAGCAAATCAAAGCTTAGATCTCAAGGCTCAGGAAGCTGGTGACCCTTTGGGTATCTGTACCAACTCCCTTTCTCTGGAACAGCTCCCAAGGCAGCAAAGGAGGGATACACCACTGTCCCTGGCATGGCAGGCAGTGCCAGGCCGGGAGAGACTCAGAGCTTTGCTGCTCATGTACTTGGTTTCAAGTTTCCAGATGGCAGTTGGGCCTCTTGAAAACCATCTTGTGACTCTGAAACTTCAAAGACACCAGGATGGTGTTTTATGATTCATTTTCCATCTTTCTGTATTGGATAATGTCCTCCGCTTAAAAAACGTCTATGAATTTTTATAAATTAGTTATAGTAGCCTGGGCTTCCTTGGTGACACAGTGGTAAAGACCCAGCTTGCCAATGCAGGAGACCCGAGGTGCCAGTTCAGTCCCTGGGTCAGGAAGACCCCCTGGAGGAGGAAATGGCAATCCACTCCAGAGTTCTTACTTGGAAAATTCCATAGCTAGAGGAGCCTGGCGGGCTATAGTCCATGGGGTTGCAAAAGAGTCAGACAGGACTGAGAGGCTGAGCACACACACACTCCTTGCTCTGGTGGCCCAGGTCTTATGAAACTTGTCTCCCAAACAGCGTTTGTTTTGTTCGTTTGTTTTTCATGGAGGTCTGATAATGAAGTCCAGAATTTTGTGTAAGTTGCTCTCTAACATTTGTAACACCCATGCATGATAGTATTCAGAGCCTGGTTAAAACGTTTATATGTTAGGTCAAGTAGCATTTGCATTTTAGTATTTACAAATTAATTATTACAGTGTTTGCAGGCAAAACAAACTCTCTGTTCGATGAGTATTACATAAATTTACATCAGTGTTAGTCTCTATTGACCTTCTGAGCCACCAGGGACCATTATTTGGGAGGAAATACTAAATAATTTGACTTGTTTATATAATTTGCCTGTATGTGTCTATATGTGTGTCTGTCAGTATGTAATGTAGGTGTGTGTGTTGAGTGTATGTGTGTACATATTATATCATGTCATATTACATCATATCATATCATATATATTATATAGTGGGTTTCCCTGGGCTTGATGGTCAAGAATCTGCCTATCAGTGCAGGAGACAGGATTTGATCCTTGGGTCAGGAAGATCCCCTAGAGAAGGAAATGGCAACCTACTCCAGTATTCTTGCCTGGAGAATCTCATGGACAGAGGAGGCTGACAGGCTTCACTCCAAGAGCTTGCAAAACGAGTTGGGCATGGCTCAGCAACTAAACAGCAAATATTATATAGTATTTTTTTCCCCAAGCCGGACTTACATTTTTATATCTGATTTGATGACTGAACTAGATCCTTTACAAAGGAACACACAGGGCTTCCCTGGCAGCTCCGTGGTAAAGAAGCCTCCTTCCCAGGAAGCAGACACAGGTTCGATCCCTGATCTGGGATGATCCCACATGCCACCACTATTGAGCCTTTGCTCCCAATCCCGGGAGGCACACCTACTGAGCCCAATAACTGCTACCAAGGAAGCCGCTGCACCCCAGATCCTGTGCTCTGTGACGAGAGAGACCTCCGCAAGGCGAAGTCCAGCACCACGGGTAGAGAGCTGTCCCCCCTCTCTGCAACTAGGGAAAAAGGCTGTGCAGCAGCAAAGACCCAGCACAGCCAAAAATAAACAAAATTTATAACCATGTATGAGAGGAACACACATGCCACGTACCCCTGGTCACTGGTACTCTTTCTGTATCTGCTTCACTGTCTGTCAAAGACAACCCAGGTTCTTCAACATTATTCTCTAGTATTACAGTCTGATTGTATCTCAGGGTAGCCCAGTGATATTTACACAGCAACACTAAATCTCTTCAAGTCTGTGACCTGTGTCCCGGTGTTATCAGCGAGGGCGACAGGACGTGCTCACGAAGCCTGGCAGGATCATTTCAACAGCACGTGGGAAGGACTGAGCCCTCCTCTCCCCGGATCAGAGAACGCTGTGTCAGCTCTTAACTGCGGTGCAACGTGCGGGACTCCGGGCTACTCTTTATTCCCTGGATTTACAAGGTACCGTCCTGGGATACCTGATCTTAGCCTGTAAACTCCCTAAATTCTCCAGTAGAAACTGCAGAGGGTCCTGAATTGGAGTTTTAAAATGGAACTTCATGTGTCGTGCCAGGGCACACACTCCTCGAGGTCAAAGTTGACAGGACGGGAGAGGCGCTCCGTCCAATCGACTTTCCAGCCGAGCGCAGATTCCACCATCCGCGGCCAAAGTCAGCAGAGTTGGGAATCATAAACAGGAGGTCTGGAACCGTCCCTTCCAGCTTAGGCAGCTGAAATCTGGCAGGAAGAGTCTGACAAGCCGTTCAAATAGGTCCCCAAACACATCTGTGGAAGTGAGGAAGGATCAAGCCGAGCCAGTCAAAACCAGCAGGGGGGTTTAGATAGGAAAGGCTGAAAATTGCCCTCCTGGAGCAGAAGCTAACCAACCACACGTGTTAAAAGTGAAAGATCGGCCCAGCACTGTGCCAGGTGGCGGGCAGGAGGCGACGGGAGGGTGTGAGCCTTAAACTGAGACTTCAGGAAGCTTAGATCTACTTGGTTTTCCAGACGAGGGAGACAGGAGACCACACAAGTCGCCTGGGACCTCACTGTTACTCTGATCTTTCTGACACTCTTTCCTCATCAGTATAAGAAGCTTCATAGGTTTAATTTTCAGCCAAACCATATCCAATAATAATTTCCAAACCCCAGACCCTCATCATGTTCAGTTATTATTGGAGGAGGCTAAGGGAGTGCTGAGGGCTTCCCTGGGGCTCAGATGGTAAAGAATCCG
Source organism: Oreotragus oreotragus (assembly GCA_006410675.1). NCBI lineage: Eukaryota > Metazoa > Chordata > Mammalia > Artiodactyla > Bovidae > Oreotragus > Oreotragus oreotragus. The sequence continues at coordinate 950,419 of SJYX01016586.1, read as the reverse complement.
CCTGCCATGCAGGAGACCCGGATTGGATTCCTGGGTCGGGAAGATCCCTTGGAGGAGGGCATGGATACCCACTCTAGTATTCTTGCCCAGAGAATTCTGTGGACAGAGGAGCTTCCATGGGGTCCCAGAAGAGTCGCATACTGTCAACCGACTTGCACTTTTCACTTCAAGGGAATGCTCAAAATAAAAAGGACAAGAGAAAAGATGGCTAAAATCCCAACTGTTTCAATTGAAGGGTGAAAGAATTAAAAAATAAGCCCAGAGCGACAATAACAACAAAAACAGTCGACTGAAATGACCCTTGATGAGGAAAGGAGAGTCAGGGAAATGGAAAAAAAAAAAAAAAGACAACAACGAAAAAAAGTGTCATCAAAGGGCTAACATTGTAGAGGAAAGTGGTAGGCAGGGAGTGAGACCTCATTTTCAGGAATTTTGTGTGCTGGTTGTTAAACATAATCATGATTAAACAAGAAAATGTATACATTACAATCAAATGAATTATCTTAAAACAAAGGTAATAAATATTGACAGCTCATTTCCTAATTACTATGCGATGTTTACCACTTTTATGCTGTGAAAATGATTTGTGTCTGTCTTTTCTGGAATGAATGGTGATGAGCTCCTTTGCCTCTCTTCCCAATGCTAGTTTTAAAGAGTTCAGATTCGTGGTTTGAAGTCAGCTGTAGTGGGAACACGTACACCGCTGACATCAGGAAAAGCTAAAAATACACAAAGTACATAAAATTAGATATACTCGGGCCAGGAAGTTGTGTCTTTGCATGAGCTTGACTTCTTATCTTTTATGAAAAGTTTTTAAATTGGGGTATAATTGATGCTTTTGAACTGTGGTGTTAGAGAAGACTCTTGAGAGTCCCTTGGACTGCAAGGAAATCCAACCAGTCCATTTTAAAGGAGATTAGTCCTGGTGTTCTTTGGAAGGAATGATGCTGAAGCTGAAACTCCAGTACTTTGGCCACCTCATGTGAAGAGCTGACTTATTGGAAAAGACTCTGATGCTGGGAGGAATCGGGGGCAGGAGGAAAAGGGGACGACCAAGGATGAGATGGCTGGATGGCATCACCGACTTGATGGACATGAGTCTGAGTGAACTCCAGGAGTTGGTGATGGACAGGGAGGCCTGGCGTGCTGCGATTCATGGGGCTGCAAAGAGTCGGACACGACTGAGCGACTGAACTGATCTGACTGATAATTACTTTACAATGTTGTCTTAGTTTCTACCGTACAGCAACATGCATCGGCTATGTGGGTGCATATAAAGCCTCCCTCTTTGCGCCTCCCTCTCACTCTCCCATCCCGCCTCTCCAGGTCGTCATGGCGCACCAAGCTGACTCATTTATTATTTTGCTGGTTTTCTAGACTCAAGAAAGTGATTGTGGGAAAAGTATTTATAGTGCAGATTAAATTTAAAACGTGTCAAGTCTTTATCTGTTACCTTGTGAACTGCATAAGTAATTAAGACAATATTCTTTCCACTATTTGAAGATTATTATCTGATTCAGGAAGAGAATGAGTAAGTGGAATTTCCATACACATCTTGGTTATTTCACCTGCATATTTCCTGCTAAAAGAAAAGAAAGCATCTACCAGCATTCACGTTTAAACTACATTCAATCATCTCTACCGCAGTTACAGACTGGTTATGGATATGTTAGATTCAGGAAAATATCAACAAAAGTATTCTACGAGAATCAATTGGCAATATGAAATTTGTAACAGAGTATTTTGAAACCACGCTGCAATCCGTGGGGTCGCAAAGAGTCAGACACAACTGAGCGACTGAACAACAATTTTGTATGTTATATATTATACATATGTTGTTATTAAAATTCATAATAAACTTATGTGCATACATAAGTTTACATTTTTAAAGAGAACTGGTTGTTAAACATTTACCAGAACATCACTGGATAGAATCCAACAGGTAAGATGCTATTGGATAAGACTGTAAGAGTGCGATGTGCGGGGTCTTGTGTGACTCTTTGTAGCAACTCTTCATGGAGTTTTCTGAGCAAGAATACTGGAGTGGGTTCCCATTTCCTATTTCAGGGGATCTTCCCGACCCAGGGATTGAGCCTGCGTCTATTGAGTCTCCTGCATTGCAGATGGATTCTTACCTGCTGAGTCATTGGGGAAGTCCATGACTGTAGGACTAGAACCTAAAACCACAATTATCTTCGCCTTTACCTTCTGGGCAGCAGGTCATTTCCTCAATAAGCCAAATGCAAGACCTTCTGTGTATATAATGGCAATACTGTAATGAAAACTGGTGGATACTATCACCCATGAGAATTTAGGAGAAATGCCTGTATTTGTTTAACTTTGTTTTTCTCTCACTGTATCTTTATGGGAGGAGAGCTGAATTGTGATCTGACTTATAGACTAAGAAATACATGTAACCTGTGTTTGTGGCTTATAAACTTGCAAATGTTATATGCAATAGAGATAATAAGAGGAAATCTCTCTGTCTCTCTCTCTACCACATGTGTTGACTCGCACCTTTTGGGGATGAACTGAACGCTCAAAGCACTGTTGCTTACATGTAAACAGTACAGTGAATATTCCCCAAGTCCTGACCAGGACACACTCTTCAGGATTAGGGTCCAGATTCTGAAGACAGAGGGCTTCCCAGGTGGCACAGCGGTAAAGAATATGCCTGCCAATGCAGGAGACTCAAGAGATGTGGGTTTGATCCCTGGGTTGGAAGATCCTCTGCAGGAGGAAATGACAACACACTCCAGTATTCTTGCCTGGAGAATTCCATGGACAGAGGAGCCTGGTTGGGGAAGGCAATGGCACCCTACCCCAGTACTCTTGCCTGGAAAATCCAGTGGACGGAGTAGCCTGGTGGGCTGCATGCAGTCCATGGGGTCGCTAACAGTCGGACAGACTGAGCGACTTCACTTTCACTTTTCTCTTTCATGCATTGGAGTAGGAAATGGCAACCCACTCCAGTGTTCTTGCCTGGAGAATCCCAGGGATGGGGGAGCCTGGTGGGCTGCCGTCTATGGGGTCACACAGAGTCGGACACGACTGAAGTGACTTAGCAGCAGCAGCAGCAGCAGGAGCCTGGTTGGTTACAGTTCATGGGGTTGCAAAGAGTCGGACATGACTGAACACACACATCGTCATGTCTGAAGATGAAGGCATTAGGTTCAGCCTGGGTCCTTTATGGCTGTGCCGGGTCTTCGTTACAGCACGCAGGCTTTCTCTAGTTGCTGTGAGCGAAGGCTGCCCTCCAGGTTCCGGGTGTGGGCTTCTCATTGTGCATCTTCTCTTGTTGTGAGTATGGGCTCTAGGGCACACAGGCTTCAGTAGTGTGGCGTGTGAGCTTAGTTGCTCACGGCATGTGCAATCTTCCCTGGCCAGATACAGAACCCATATTTCCTGCATTGGAAGGCAAATTCTTAACCATTGGGCCACCAAGGAAGTCCCAGGAACAGATTTTGAATAAAAATTCTCATCCCCTGGAGGAGGGCATGGCAAACCACTCCAGTATTCTTGTCTGAAGAATCCCATGGACAGAGGAGCCCAGCAGGCCACAGGCTATAGGGTTGCAAAGAATCGCACATGACTGAAGCAAATTAGCATGCATGCATGACTCTATCTACCTGTCTATCTGTCTCTTCATGCTTGGCTTCAACAGCACACGAATCAAGAACTTCCAGATATACTAGCTGGATTTAGAAAAGACAGAGGAACCAGAGATCAAATTGCCAACATCTGTTGGATCATAGAAAAAGCAAGGAAATTCCAGAAAAAATTCTACTTCTCTTTCCTTGATTATGCTAAAGCCTTTATGTGGATCACAACAAACTGCAGAAAACTCTTNAGCTGGATTTAGAAAAGACAGAGGAACCAGAGATCAAATTGCCAACATCTGTTGGATCATAGAAAAAGCAAGGAAATTCCAGAAAAAATTCTACTTCTCTTTCCTTGATTATGCTAAAGCCTTTATGTGGATCACAACAAACTGCAGAAAACTCTTAAAGAGGTGGGAATACCAGGCCACCTTATCTGCCTCCTGAGAAACTTGTATGCTGGTAAAGAAGCAACAGTTAGAACCAGACATGGAAAAATGGATTGGTTCAAAATCGGGAAAGGAGTATGTCAAGGCTGTGTATTGTCACCCTGCTTATTCAATTTATCTGCAGAGTACATCATGTGAAATCCTGGACTGGATGAAGTTCAAGCTGGATTCAAGGTTGCCAGGAGAAATATCAATAACCTCAGATTGCAGATGACAACATGCTTATGGGAGAAAGCAAAGAGGAGCTAAAGAGCCTTTTGATGAGAGTGGAAGAAGAGAGTGAAAAAGCTGTATTAAAACTCAGCATTCAAAAAACTAAGACCATGGCATCCAATCACATCATTTCATGGCAAATAGATGGGGAAAAAATGGAAACAGTGGCAGACTTTATTTTCTTGGGCTCTAAAACCACAGCAGACAGTGACTGCAGCTATGAAATTAAAAGACACTTGCTCCTTGGAAGGAAAGTTATGACCAACCTAGACAGCATATTAAAAAGCAGAGACATTAGTTTGCTGACAAAGGCCCATATAGTCAAAGCTATGGTTTTCCCAGTAGTCATATATGGATGTGAGAATTGGACTATAAAGAAGGCTGAGTGCCNCTATGAAATTAAAAGACACTTGCTCCTTGGAAGGAAAGTTATGACCAACCTAGACAGCATATTAAAAAGCAGAGACATTAGTTTGCTGACAAAGGCCCATATAGTCAAAGCTATGGTTTTCCCAGTAGTCATATATGGATGTGAGAATTGGACTATAAAGAAGGCTGAGTGCCAAAGAATTGATGCTTTTGAACTGTGGTGCTGGAGAAGATACACACTCCAGTGTTCTTGCCTGGAGAATCTCAGGGATAGGGGAGCCTGGTGGGCTGCCATCTGTGGGGTTGCACAGAGTAGGACACGACTGAAGTGACTTATCAGCAGCAGCTGGAGAAAACAATCTTGAGAGTCCCCTGGACTGCAAGGAGATCAAACCAATCAGTCCTAAACGAAATCAGTACTGAATATTCATTGGGAGGACTGATGCTGAAGCTGAAACTCCAATACTTTGACCACCTGATGCAAAGAGCAAACTCATTGGAATGACCCTAATTCTGGGAAAGATTGAAGGCAGGAGGAGAAGGGGATGACAGAGGATGAGACGGTTAGATGGCATCACCGAGTCAATGGACATGAGTTTGAGCAGACTCTAGGAGATAGTAAAGGACAGGGAAGCCTGGTGTGCAAAGGGTTAGACATGATTGAGTGACTGAACAAGAACCATCTATCATCTACCTTTCTATCATTTTTCTGTCTACCTACCTTCCTATGGTTTCATTCATAGAGCTAAAGTGACTTAATTATATATATGATGGGGTTTACATGCCTGTGTTTGCATAAGTTGATTTACCTGGAAGTTAAATATTCCCATAATAGGTTTGTATGTGGACAGCTGGGGCTGCGTGCAGAGCAGAGTGGAGGGTAGGGAGTAGCAGAGAAGAAATGGGAGCAGTGTGTGGCTATGCTTTCATGGCCTCTTTTGTTTGAATACAGTGCCTGGGGCATGCATTTATCATTTAAGAATAAGTATTTCTTGAGTGTGTACAGTATGTCAGACTGTTCTAGGACTTTGAACGTATATTGGAGTACTGCTTGTGACGTGACGTTGGCACACGTCACAAGAGGAGGCAGATGGGAGCAGAGGGAGAAGGACTTCGAGGGCAGCCAGGAGAGGCAGACTCGCCACAGCAATCTGTGTGTCCTCTAGGTTTTGGAATTTCCATCCAAATGCTTCCCTGGTGGCTCAGAGGGTAAAGCGTCTGCCTGCTATGTGAGAGACCTGGGTTCGATTCCTGGGTTGGGAAGATCCCCTAGAGAAGGAAATGGCAACACACTCCAGTACTCTTGCCTGGAAAATCCCATGGACAGAGAAGCCTGGTGGGCTACAGTCCATAGGGTTGCAAAGAGTTGGACACAACTGAGCGACTTTACTTTCTTTGTGGATTTTTAAAGATGGTGGCAATCTATGACTTTTTCATGGAGGNGGTTGGGAAGATCCCCTAGAGAAGGAAATGGCAACACACTCCAGTACTCTTGCCTGGAAAATCCCATGGACAGAGAAGCCTGGTGGGCTACAGTCCATAGGGTTGCAAAGAGTTGGACACAACTGAGCGACTTTACTTTCTTTGTGGATTTTTAAAGATGGTGGCAATCTATGACTTTTTCATGGAGGATTTGAACTTCTCGCCCACCCCACCTCTTCATAATAAAAACAACTGAAACGGATGATCAATGTCTAGGACATTAATTGACCCACCTCTGGTTTAAATTCTTTGGCGTTTTCCCTCTTTTCTCCTTACTCAAGGTTACTCTAAAATAGGCCTTAGGGTATCTTTGCTGAAATTTGGGTACTTTTCCATACTGAAAAGGCTAATTTAGCTGTGATCTGCTTTATCTTGACTTATGAATTCCCTTGAACTCAGCTGACATGTCTGTAATGCCATGAACATACTGAGGGTTTAACCAAATGCATCCTTGGAGGAATGAGTGTGAACCAGGGAAAAGAAAACTAAGAAATTCCTCAGCTCATTTTTTGCTCTTTAAAGCTACTTAGATATATCATTAGCTAGGGAAAGAAAGAGTCCATCTGTTCACTGGAGAGGACATCAGTTGACTCACCAACATTCATTTCTCCTTCTTCACGTTGGCGAGTAGACAGACGGTCTGAGTAGACTTCCTGAATGTCTAAACCAACCCAAGCAATGCCATCTACCCCAACCAACTGTCTGGCTCAGGAAATAAAGTCTAGAGCAATATTTGACTAAGGAGAAGATGAATGAGTCCACTAAATGCTCAGAATCATTGCTGAGAATTTGGGGACACCTGTAGTCTCTGCTCTTTCATAGAAAATGTGATACATGGACGAAGCTGAAACTTTGATATGGGAAGATCTGAGAGACACAGAGAGAAGAGGAGTTAGAACCCTGATAAAAAATGTGCCTGATGTTTACCCAGTATGTTGACTTTATAGTTGCTTAAGCTAATAAATTTTCTGTAATATATGAGCTAGCTTTTTTTTTTTTTACTTTATTTAGAAAAATTTGTTATAGTTGATTCAGTGTTGTGTTTCAGGTGTACAGCAAAGTGCTTCAGTTACACATATACAGATATTCTTTTTAGACAGACGTTATCACAGAATATAGAGTTCTCTGTGCTATAGAGAAGTTTCTTGTTGGTACACACTACTATCATATATATATATCTCTCTTATATATAGTAGTGTGTACATATTTATCCCAAGCTCCTGATTTAACATCCTCTCATGTTTCCCCTTGAGTAACCATAATTTTGCTCTTGATATTTGTCAGACTTGCTTCTGATATTTGTAAGACTTGCTTATGATTTGTAAACAGATTCACCTGTATCATTTTCTAAAAAATTAGATTCCACATATAAATGATACGGCATGATGTTTGCTTTTCTTTGTCCAACTTTACTTAGTCTGATAATCTGTGTGTATGTGTGTGGGCTCAGCCGCTCAGTCATGTTCACCTCTTTGCAACCCCACGGACTGCAGCCTGCCAGGCTCCTCTGTCCATTGAATTTTTCAGGCAAGAATATTGGGGTGGGTTGCCATTTCCTTTCCAGATGACCTTCCCAACACAGAGATGGAACCTGCATGTCTTGCGTCTCTTGCATTGGCAGATGGATTCTTTACCACTGCGCCACCTGGGAAGTCCACCCTGTTTGAGCTAAACTAATTGTTTTCTCTTTGCATTGATTGCTGAAGAAGGCTTTCTTATCTCTTCTTGCTATTCTTTGGAACTCTGCATTCAGATGCTTATATCTTTTCTTTTGTCCTTTGCTTTTAGCCTCTCTTCTTTTCACTGCTATTTGTAAGGCTTCTCCAGACAGCCATTTTGCTTTTTTGCATTTCTTTTCCATGGGGATGGTCTTGATCCCTGTCTCCTGTACAATGTCACGAACCTCATTCCATAGTTCATCAGAAACTCTATCTCAGCAATCAATGCAAAGAGATAGAGGAAAACAACAGAATGGGAAAGACTAGAGATCTCTTCAAGAGAATTGGAGATACCAAGGGAACATTTCAGGCAAAGATGGGCTCGATAAAGGAGAGAAATGGCTTGGACCTAACAGAAGCAGAAGATATTAAGAAGAGGTGGCAAGAATACACAGAAGAACTGTACAGAAAAGATCTTCACGACCCAGATAATCATGAGGATGTGATCACTAATCTAGAGCCAGACAT
>SJYX01016586.1:914128-937170 GCA_006410675.1 Oreotragus oreotragus | reverse complement strand
AACTGTGGTGTTGGAGAAGACTCTTGAGAGTCCCTTGGACTGCAAGGAGATCCAACCAGTCCATTCTGAAGGAGATCAACCCTGGGATTTCTTTGGAAGGACTCATGCTAAAGCTGAAACGCCAGTACTTTGGCCACCTCATGTGAATAGTTGACTCATTGGAAAAGACTCTGATGCTGGGAGGGATTGGGGGCAGGAGAAGAAGGGGATGACTGAGGATTAGATGGCTGGATGGCATCACGGACTCGATGGACATGAGTCTGAGTGAACTCTGGGAGATGGTGATGGACAGGGAGGCCTGGCGTGCTGCCATTCATGGGGTCGCAAAGAGTCGGATATGACTGAGCGACTGAACTGAACTGAACTGAATTGTTTTCTCTTACAAGGTGAACCATCTTAACTGACGGTCTGCAAGATGTAATCTTGGGGTTTGGGAATTACCTCAGTAACTCAGCACATAAGGATAAATATTTGGCCTTATATTCTGCACGTACTCCTCTTCCTAGGCCTGTGCTGGTCTCTGGGCAGCTCTCCATCACTTCAGGAGAGAAGACACAGGTAATGTTCTCTGCTTCCGCCATGCCTCTTCTATGGTGGATTTCTTGCCCAAACACTGCATGGGCCCTTAACATATTGTCCAAATAATCAGTCAGTTTCCATTTGGAGTAGGAGGGAAAAACATAGGAGGCAATAGGTGAGGTAGAATAGCCAGATGTACTTTTTGACAATTAAAAGAAACATCTGAGCAATTCAAGTCCAGCCCTTGCCTGTTAAAGAACACTGACTGATGATGTGTATTTTTTTTTTCTGACATGTGTTTTTAATAATGATGATGATGACATAAAAGCCCCCCAAAGTTGATATCAAGCAGAAAAATGCTAATGCTGACTAGGATTTTTTTCTCCTAAAGCCAGAGAGTGCATTTTTTGGCTGACCTTGGGTCAATCCCCATCATCAAAATCTTGCTGTTCTGAGCACTGCTCTTCTAAGGACATTTCCTTTAGTGAATAGAGAATTATTTACTTAAAAAAAAAATCCTCCCAAGGCTTTACTCTGAATTATAAGCAGGTTCATGTAGAAATATTCTTAATTTTATTTGGGACATCATCCCCGCCCCCCTTACTATTTGCTATACTACCTTATTAGATTGCTCATTGTCCACTTCCATCTTTTATTAGTCTTTTCACAGATAAAGCATTTTGTCACCTATTAGACAATTTGAAAACGTGGCCATGTTGAGACAGATGGTTTGATTACTAAGGAAGTTGAAACGGAGGTTTTCCAGAAGAACAACAAAGCTTTGTTCTTGACATTGTATTGGGCTGGCCAAAAAGTTCATTCCGTTTTTTTTCCCATAAGCTGGTAGAGAAAAACTCAAGTGGACTTTTTTTTTTGGCCAGCCCAATATTAGCAGTGATCATCTTTGACATGGTTTCTCCATACTCTTTCTACTGTAGGGCTCTCCGCTCCCCTCGTGGCTCAGTCAGCAAAAAATCCATCTGCAGTGCAGGAGACAAGGGTTTGATCCCTGGGTCAGGAAGATCCCCTGGAGAAGGCAATGGCAGCCCACCCCAGTATTCTTGCCTGGGAAACTCCATAGACAGAGGCGCCTGGTGGCTACAGTCCATGGGGTTGCAAGAGTTGGACATAATGAATAAAACACCACCACCAACACCACCAGCTTTCTACATCTCTCCACCTCTGGGCATGTGCTCAGCTCCCCACTGTAGCCCATCCATCCAGTTCTGACTTACTCTCTCAGCCCAGGCGCTTGTGACTTGGCCTGCCCTCTTCTATAATCTACCAGCATGAGGGGTCACCTTGGCCCTAAATTGGAAGCCACCTTTCAGTTCATAATCTGACCTGTACCACTCACTTATATTCTTCATAAGTCAAACTTCTATGGTATAACAATAACTTTGATCAATTTAAATATTTAAAAATCTCTGGATTTTAAAAAATACACTTAATACATGTCAACTGTAGAAAATTTCAATATGGGAAAAGCAGATGCCAAGTCACATATTCCAAAGATAATTGTGCCTAATATTTAATATATGTACTTCCAGATCTTTGCAAATGTTTCTCTATCATGTGTATAGATATAAAAATATGGATAGATATGTTCTAAAATGCTGGGAGCCAGCATGAGGAATCCTGCCCGTGGCAAAGTTCATGAGGAAGGAAGCCTGACAAAACGCAAGGGCGTAATCAGGCTTCAGGGGTTCCCCCTGGAATTTCCACTACACTATTCTTTCCTAATCTCTTTATATTTCTAATTAAATAGTCCTTTTCCAGACTCCGACTCCATCTCCGCTTCGAATTCCCTGGATCCACTGGGGCTGGATCCCGGCACTAAAACACTCGAAGTTTGTATTCTAATGTAATATATTAGTGATTATATTATGTAGGTAGAGAAGGAAATGGCAACCCATTCCAGCATTCTTACCTGGAGAATCCCATTGACAGAGGAGGCTGGTGGGCTATAGCCCATGGGGTTGCAAAAAAGTTGAACACAACTTAGCATCTAAAACAAAAACAACATACTGCATGTGTAGTTTTATGCACTAGTTTTTCATCTGCCACAAATGAATTGAATTGTCTTTTTGGTAAATATACATGCATTTCATCTTTGCTAATGATTATGGAGTAGCCAGTGACATTAATATGCCATAATTTACTTATCTCAAGAAATGGATATTTTATGTAATCCCCAGTTTTCTCTTATTATTAACATTGCTGACATGAATACATTAGTGCTTCATTGTGTGGGATACATTCTTAGAAGTGCATTTGCAGTGTAAAATGATATGGGCTCTTTTTAGAGTTTTTGATATGTATCCACATTTTGCTTCAGAAATGTTGCACAAAATGCATTCTTCTTACAGATGAGTTAGCTAAAGTTTTGACTGTAGTTGAATGTTATCATCAGGGTAAATCTTTGAAGGCATTATAAAGATTTTTAAAATTAGTTGCTATTGGTCAATTACGATTCAAACAGATTAACAGTGGTCATTATCATTATTCTAACCATTGCTTTGGACAGAAAATAGAATTGTTAACATTGTCAAGGACCTGGAATCCTTAATGAAATGAAATAAATTAGTACTAAATGAACAGGGACTTAGATCAGACAGAGGATTCATAATATATTTGTAGAGAATATGCTCACAGAAATAGAAAATAATGTTTATTTCATGTAACTTTTATATCAGAGATACAGCATTTATTTTCAACAGATTCACTTCCCAATTCTGTTACTTCTGTTATGCGTATACCATCAAATCTATTTTCCAAGATCAGCAAATCTGAGTTGCCTTTAGTGCATCGACATCACTGTCAACTCTGTTTAATATGTCTGCCTTTCTATCTTGCTGAATGAAATATGCTTTTCTGAAGAATAGACAACTGCTGTCTCCTTGCCTCCTGCATTTCCCCCATTTCACATTCACTTGCCCTTTTATGACTAATTAATTTTCATAAGTTGTGACTCTAATTCAGCTACCCCCCATATCAATGAAATCAATAACTCCTGACTGCTTAAGATTAAACCCAATTATCATAACCTGGCATTGCATGCCTACATACAGAGAACATCCAATTCAGCTGTCCAGTGATGTTGCCATATTACCTCCTGTCTCTTTTCCTCATTCTCCAGCCTAGCTAAATTGGATTATTGTTGTGTCATACTGCTTGAAATGTGATCTACGTCTTTTTCATTTGAAAGGCTTGCTCGTGTTATTCATTGTCTTGGATTCCCCTTCCCATTTCCTACACCTTGTCTTCGCGATATACTATAACTTTGGTATTTAGGGTTTCAGCTTCAAAGAGACAAGAGAACTTCTGTTGGTGAATTTCCACCCTACTCTGTGCTCTGGGCATGGATAGTCATTTGCTTTCTTATCCTATTCCTGTGGTTAGTCTGCTCAGGTTTTGTGAGCAGAGACTATGACTAACTCTTCTTGGATCTCCTGAAGTTACCCAGGGCCTCAAACGGACCATTCGCTCTAAAATAGCTGTTGGGTACTATGAAGATAAGAAACGCTAGTGGAAAATTTTGTGGGCTAGTACATATTAAGACATGCTTTGGTATTACGAAAAGAGGTCGAAATGATGTTCCTTCACAGTTTGTAAAACTAAAGTCACATCAGATACTCCAAGTTACCTGACATATTTTGCCCTTAGATATCTCAGAATCTGGGTTTCCCAGATGGCTCAGTGGTAAAGAATCCTCCTGCCAATGCAGGAGATATGGGAGATGCTGATTTGCTCCCTGGATCAGGAAGATCCCCTAGAAGAGGAAATGGCAACCCACTCCGGTATTCTTGCCTAGGAAATCCCCTGGACAGTGGAGACTGGTGGGCTACAGTCCATGGGGTTGCAAGAGTTGGACACAACTGAGCGATTGAGTATGCACACACACATTTCATAATCTAGGAAGTGATAATGGATTTCCCATATGATACATTAACTCTGTAATGGAATTTTTTGTTCAAAGTGGCTGTGTTTCAAAGGTCAGCATCATGATGAAGCTTTACTCAATTATCTCTGCCATGATTGACAAAGTTGTTCAAAATTGCCCTCTCCTCGATGTAGCTAGTGTAACTGATCTTGCCTGAGATTTGATTTTTTTTTTCCCAAAAGCAAGAGAAAAAGTAACTTCCTTTTAAGCTTCATTAATTTCTTTCTCGAGGTCTCACTTTTTGGAAGCTTGTAAAACCTTGCCGTTTGTAAAGCATTCCCCATTTTGGATGGGTCTCAGAGGAAAAGTGACTTCCACTACTAATCATGTTTCTTCCCAAGAAGAAATTTTAGAGAAACTTAAATTTTAGGGAAACTTAAAAACTAGTCTTTACTGGTAATTTCAGTCCTTACCCATCGCTGAAGTTGTATTGATCCATTTTTTTAAGGCAGTGAATTTAATAAGAACGTGCAACCTTGGATTATTTGACTTTGCATCTGTGATATAATTTTAATATTGATACTAAGGCATGAATGACACTCAGCTGCTCAAAAACCTCCAGTGGTCCCCACTGTCTGTAATATATAGCTCTTGCCTGACCTGCTAATCTTTTTAAAGTCAAGCTCCAGTTTATCTTTCCATCCTTGCTTCTATGTAAAAGAATCCAGGTATGTAAAGCCAGGTTAAACATTTTGTTTAATCTAATAAGCAGTGAAAATCATTTCCAACATTTGATAGGAGGAATAACTGAGTCAGAATCATGAATTGGGAAGGTTAATTAAGCATAAAGTGGTAAATATAAGCCTTCCGTTAGACAGAGACGGACACACTGACACTTTGTTTTCTTGGATTCCTTTGTTCCACTTTTCTGGAATGGTGAACCCAAAGCTCTAAATCCTCCTCATCCTTCAAGTTCCATATTAAGTGCATGAAACATTTCCAGGATACCTTATTCCCTTTCCAGACATTCTTCAGCACAGAATATGCCAATCCATGAGGCATTCAATTTGCTATTGCTTTGCTATATATCATTGTCAAGCATTATCATTTAATGGCTTTTTAATGCATGTTATTTGTTTCTTCAATTAGAGTATAAGTTTCGTGAGACCTGAAATTACATTACACACATCACTGGAGTCGACTAACAACTTTATGTAACAATGCATTCACTAGAGATATGTTATCAATGTTTGACAAATATTGATCATGCAAGACGAAGTTAAGTTTGGAAAGATGGTTGCTCAGTTGCCTCTGGCTCCCTCTGGTGATGTCCAAAAGGTTACTAGGAGTTGCATGTTCTTGTTTCATCCCACCTATTGTAATTTTGCTGCATTCAGATGTGACTTAGAGAACAACCACAGCTACCAGGAAGAAATAATAATCATAATTAATATTGTGGCCCTGTGTATCAATCCTACTGTACATCAAGAGCTGTTAAAGAAATTAGACAAATTGTCTCATCTAACCTGTACAAAAACTGTGTGAGATGGTTAGTGACAGTCTCCAGTTTACAGACGAAAAGAATGAGTCACAGTCACGTCCAGAGACTTACCTAAGGTCACAGTGGTGTTTTCCTTCAGTTTGCTCTTTTCTAGTTCTACGGAGATATACTTGACAAATAACATTGCGTAAGTTGAAGGTATACAGTGCTTTGACTTGATATATGTTTATATTGTGAAATGATTATCACAATAATGTTGGGTAATATCTCAAATTACTGCACAATTGCACTCATCTCACATGCTAGTAAAGTAATGCTCACAATTCTGCAAGCCAGACTTCAGCAATATGTGAACCTTGAACTTCCAGATGTTCAAGCTGGTTTTAGAAAAGGCAGAGGAACCAGAGATCAAATTGCCAACATCCGCTGGATCATGGAAAAAGCAAGAGAGTTCCAGAAAAACATCTATTTCTGCTTTATTGACTATGCCAAAGCCTTTGACTGTGTGGATCACAATAAACTGTGGAAAACTCTGAAAGAGATGGGAATACCAGACCATCTGACCTGCCTCTTGAGAAATCTGTATGCAGGCCAGGAAGCAACAGTTAGAACTGGACATGGAACAACAGACTGGTTCCAAATAGGAAAAGGAGTACATCAAGGCTGTATATTGTCTCCCTGCTTATTTAACTTCTATGCAGAGTACATCATGAGAAACACTGGGCTGGAAGAAGCACAAGCTGGAATCAAGATTGCCAGGAGAAATATCAATAACCTCAGATACACAGATGACACCACCCTTATGGCAGAAAGTGAAGAGGAACTAAAAAGCCTCTTGATGAAAGTGAAAGAGGAGAGTGAAAAAGTTGGCTTAAAGCTCAACATTCAGAAAACGAGGATCATGGCATCTGGTCCCATCACTTCATGGGAAATAGATGCGGAAACAGTGGAAACAATGTCAAACTTTATTTTTTGGGGCTCCAAGATCACTGCATATGGTGATTGCAGCCATGAAATTAGAAGATGCTTACTCCTTGGAAGAAAAGTTATGACCAACCTAGACAGCATATTCAAAAGCAGAGATATTACTTTGCCAATAAAGGTCTGTCTAGTCAAGGCTATGGTTTTCCCAGTGGTCATGTATGGATGTGAGAGTTGGACTGTGAAGAAAGCTGAGTGCCAAAGAATTGATACTTTTGAACTGTGGTTGTTGGAGAAGACTCTTGAGAGTCCCTTGGACTGCAACAAGATCCAACCAGTCCATCCTAAAGGAGATCCGTCCTGGATGTTCGTTGGTAGGACTGATGCTGAAGCTGAAACTCCAGTACTTGGGCCACCTCATGCAAAGAGTTGACTCTTTGGAAAAGACTCTGATGCTGGGAGGGATTAGGGCCAGGAGGAGAAAGGGACGACAGAGGATGAGATGGCTGGATGATATCTGCGACTCGATGGACATGAGTTTGGGTGAACTCTGGGAGTTGGTGAAGGACAGGGAGGCCTGGTGTGCTGCGATTCATGGGGTCGCAAAGAGTCAGACACGACTGAGTGACTGACCTGAACTGAATATATCTTGAATCTTACATAGTTAGAATTTGTGTGTGTGTTGAGAACTTTTAAGTTCTAGTCTCAGCAACTTTGAAATATACAATTCAATATTGTTAGCTATAGTCGTCATGATGTACATTATACCCCTGGAATTTATTCATCTTATAACTGGAAATTTGCACTTTGTGACTGCCTTCCTCCACCCCCACCCATGATCCTAGGCATCACCAATCTACTCTCTATTTCTATATGCATTTTTCTTAAAGATTCTATGTATATTGTATTTTTCTTCTCTGACTTTACACTTCGATGCTCACTTTTCATGCATATTGTTGGCATGGCAGGATTTCCTTCTCTTTTGGTTGGGTAATATTCCATTGCTGCATTCAGCACAGTTTATTTATACATTCATCTGAAGATGGACACTTAGCTAGTCTGGAGTACTGGGGTCCTTGAATAATTGGGCTATTTGACTGATATGCTTTATTCCTAAATCTTATTACATATTTTAATCAAAATTTATAATTCTGACAAATACACAGATATAGCGTGCAATACTTAGTTTAGCTGGAAAAGAAGTAAACAACTGCAAATGGCAATGGAAAAATGGTAAGAAAAAAGATTGTTCAATGGCCAATTAATTATTCTCAAATATCCAGAAGAGAGGACCATATTTTTAAAATAAGTTTATTGAAGTATAATTGATTTACAATGTTGTTTTAGCTTCAGATGTACAGCAAAGTGATTTAGTTATTCCTACATATACATAAATCTATTCTTTTTAAGACGTTTACCATTATATGTGATTACAAGATGTTGAATATGGTTCCCAATAGACCCTTGTTGGTTATCTATTTCATGTTTATTAGTTGTTTATTTTAATCCTGCATTCCTAACTCACACCCTCTTTGGTAATCATGTTTGTTTTTGAAGTCTGTGACTACTCTGTTTATGTTTCGTAAATAAGTTCATTTGTATCATTTCCTAATTTCACATAGAAGTGATATCATGGTATTTTTCTCACTTCACTTAGTATAATAATCTTCAGGTCCATCTTTGTAGTTGTGTGTGTTAGTTGCTCAATCATATCCAACTCTTTGAAACCCCATGGACTGTAGCCTGCCAGGCTCCTCTGTCCATGGGATTTCCCAGGCAAGAATATTGGAGTGGGTTGCCATTTTCTTCTCCACTTTGTAGCTGTAAATGGCATTATCTCATTCTTGTGATGGCTGAGTAATATTCCATTATATATATATATAATATACATTTATATTTATCCCATCTTCTTTATCCATTCACCTATTGATGGACATTTATGCTGTCTCCAAGTCTTGGCTATTGTAAATAGTGCTGCTATGAATACTGGAGTGTAAGTATCTTTCTGAATTAGAGTTTTGTCCAGATATATGTCCAGGATACAGAACTACTTTAGAATAGGTCTTATTTGGTATCGTGTTGCATATAAATGGGCTTCCCTGGTGGCCCAGACAGTAAACAATCTGCTTGCAATGCAGGAGACCTGGGTTCAATGTCTGGATTGGGAAGATCCCCTGGAGAAGGGAAAGGCTACCCACTCCAGTGTCATTGCTGGGAGAATTCCATGGACAGAGGAGCCTGGCGGGCTATAGTCCATGGGGTGGCAAAGAGTTGGACATGATTGACTAACACTGCATATAAATAGGCTTAATTTAAAAACTTGTTGTGTATATTATTTAAAATAGTCTTCTTTTAAATGTATAACTTTTCAATTAATGAGCTATTCATTGCATGAATGGATTTTATTATAATGGATAATGTTTTGATATAGAAATAATAATGAGATTGAAATGTATGCTTTTATTATAATTAAATGATTTGCATAGTAACAATAAACTTTCTCATCTTCAGTATCACCATTTAAATTGAATTAAGATTGAAACAGTATCATTTAAAATGGGAAAAGACTATATAATGCTAATATTAGTGCTGGTCACATATCCTGGAGAGAGGGAGTCAAGGCAATAAACAATGAATAAAATACATAAAAAATAAAAATATCTTTCGTATTCCATGTTACCTTCTTGCAGGGAAATAAATGATGCAGGTGATCTTACATGAGTAATAGTAGACTTTCGAAATAAATGTATTTTGGAATTGCACAATGCCCCCAGCTAGACAAAACTGATATTTTTGGAAAACTTTTAAGTCTCTCTTTTTTTAAATCCCCCCTGAGCATACGTTACTATTAACAAGGGGCATCTGGTTCTCATTAACATTAAGAGAAGAGATCTATCTTAGGAATTATGATTTAAGTTGCATTCTAGGCCAGGAGAATTAGCCATCCCTTCTGCCTCATATGCATTTGTAGCCATGCTAATCACCAGCAGGTAACAGAGCATTCTCTCTTGCTCTCTCTTTTGCAAAATGAATTAACTAATGTAAAAGTTACTAACCTACTAAACTGTAGGACAAGTAAGCCATATGTGCATGTGAATTTCAGAGTAGGAGTGTGTGTGTATGTGTGTGTGTGTGTGTGTGTGTGTGAAAGAGAGAAAGACAGAGACGGACACAGGAGAGAATAGTTCTTGGAAATAAGCTGTCCTATTGCCATTTATAGCTGGCATTCCAAGAAGATCAGGTCTTGCTACTTCTTCATGGCCTTGTGAAAATGGCCTCAAGGGACTACTCAGGTGCTTGGAAATGCCGTTAAAAAATTAATAATTTCTCATTAAAACAAAAAAAAGGTGATGAATGAGAGGTATCCAGGGGGGAAATGGACCATAAGAGCTGATATAAAGTGAGCAGGAAGCAGAGTCGTGTAGTATGCAGAGTCCTGAAACCTAAACAGACAGAACTAGATTTTCAGCCTCATCCTGTTAATTACTTGCTGTGTGACCTGGCAAAATTACATAACCTTTTGAGTCTCCTCTTCCTCACCTGTAAGTTAATATTTGTTTCACAGGGCTGTGGTGAGGATTAAACTAGATCAAACCCTCTCTCTGAAATGCCTTTAAGAGTACCCAACACCACAGATGGGTTGTTGGCTCTCCATATATGTTTGTTTCCCTTTCCTGGCTTCTTCCTTCTTCCTTTGGGAAGGCGCTCAGGCTGTTCAGTTCAGTTCAGTCATTCAGTCATGTCCAACTCTGCAGGGGGTCTCAATTTTGAACTTCCTAGTCTCTCAGCTCAGTTCAGTTGCTCAGTTGTGTCCGACTCTTTGTGACCCCACGGACTGCAGTATGCCAGGCTTCCTGTCCATCACCAATTCATCCTCTGTCATCCCCTTCTCCTCTCACCTTCATTCTTTCCCAGCATCAGGGGCTTTTCCAATGGGTCAGCTCTTAGCATCAGATGGCTAAAGTATTGGAGCTTCAGCTTCAGCATCAGTCCTTCCAATGAATATTCAGGACTGATTTCCTTTAGGATGGACTGCTTGGATCTCCTGCTGTCCAAGGGTAATTTAGGCTGTTACCTGCTTGAAATATCTGCACAGAGTCACATTATTCTCACATAATGGCAGATCCTGATGACCTCCAATGAAGTCAGATAACAGATCAGAAGTTTGATTTCCACCTGGACTAATAAAATAATGGCTTATCCATCTACCATTTGGCCCCTGAGTCAGACAGTTGCCAAATACATTGACCTTGACTTTCCTTAAGAAGGTGCCCAGTTCCCTTTCCGGCTGAAGAAGAAAGATCAAGGTCAGGCGATATTTCTTATTTTCTGCTGGCCCAGAATTAGAAAGTATTTGGATGCATGAGTGTGTATGTGAGTATGAGTGTATGTGAGTGTGTGTATGTGTATGCACAGGTTTTCAGACACTTTCCTTTTCTTGCTTCCTTTCCTACGTCTCCATCCCATTTCCCACCGGGGCGGCGGGGGGGGGGNATTTCTTATTTTCTGCTGGCCCAGAATTAGAAAGTATTTGGGTGCATGAGTGTGTATGTGAGTATGAGTGTATGTGAGTGTGTGTATGTGTATGCACAGGTTTTCAGACACTTTCCTTTTCTTGCTTCCTTTCCTACGTCTCCATCCCATTTCCCACCGGGGGGGGGGGGGGGGGGAATTGTTGGTAGAAACTTGACTGAATTTCACATTTTAGTAAAGTAAGCACATGATCTAACTGGCAAAAAAGTATTTTGAGAAAATAGGTCTCTTGACCTTGCTTACAGAGCTGAAGTCTTGAAGTAGTCCATTATGGCTGATGTTTGACAAAGCACTGAAAGTCCTTTAATGATAATAAGGGAGAGTTTGCGAGAAGGAGAAAGCTGGTCCACAGAGGCCCATTAGATATTCCCACAGGAAAAGAATGGTTATAGTTCTATGACTACACACTGTTGAAACCAGTGGCTCACAAAATGCGGAATGATGAAATGAGGGTTATTTCACACTCTTGCTTCATTCGATTTCAGGTTTGGGAGTGAAGGGGCATAGCATGTGGCCAAATGGGCTAGGAAAGCAGTTGAAAGAATAAAAGAGGCAGCATGGAGAGGTCAGAGGTTGCAGAGTGAACAATTTCCCATATGAGCAAAAGGAAATAAAATTATGCCATGGCGGTATGGAACAGGGGCATAATGAACCCCGACATTTTCACATTAGACAGAAATTATTACATCCTGTGCTCTGCAGATCATGTCTGTGAGATGTTCCGTTGGATGAGGGCCATTGATAAGTGTCATCTTTATTTTTCTCACTTGTGCTATCCTTTATTACTGCCACTTTTAAAAGATTTTTTTTCGATGTGGACCATTTTAAAGTCTGTATTGAATTTGTTACAATATTGCTTCTGTTTTTTTATGTTTCGGTTTTGTGGCCTGGAGATATCGTAGTTCCCTGTCCAAGGACTGAACTTGCATCTCCTACATTGGAAGGTGGATTCTTAACCACCAGACCACTGGGGAAGTCTCTACAATCATTTTATATGGTTGAGCGATCAGGTGATTTTTTTCTTTCATTTTATTATAAATAACACTGCAAAGAACAGCCTGGGGTTTGCATCATTGTGTAAATCTCTGGTAATTTCCTTTTGATAGATTAAAACATTTATTGAAGTAGAGTTGATTTATGATGTATGTAAGATAGCTAGCCAACAGGGACCTATTGTATAGCACAGGGAACTCCACTCAAAATTCTGTGATAACTTATATAAGGTAAGAGTCTGAAAAAGAATGAATATATGTATATATATATGTATAAATGAATCACTTTGATAAATGTCGTCTTTAGAAATGGCCTTCAGGAGTCCAGGGATGGGAGCAAGACCTCAAACCGAGTTGTTGTAGTAAAAAAGAAAAGGAATTATCCTTGACAGAATGCCTAGTGCCTACGGAGCATCACACTAAGCAGTCCTCAGTCCTTTCCATTTTGGTCAATCCTCAGCAATGAAGCGATGCTTCTGAAATTGCCACTCTCTTTTTGCAGATGAAGTAGCTGAGTCCTTCTGCTATGACATAATGTGCCCAAGTAAGCAACAAAGGGGACTGATGAAGGTGAGATTTTGTCCCAAATCAGGCTGAGTGTCACACTCATGTCTCCCTATTATACTGGGCTAACCATGCATGCCTTTGGGTTTCTCCATTAAGATGTAACCAAAAAACCCAAACAGATGTTTTGACCAGTCCTATACTAAGTTGTGCCATGAAGGATAGAAATAGCCTATTTATCTGGAACCAAAGATGACTTTTCTAATTCATTGTTTCCAAAATGTTCTCTACAGAGCACTAGGTTTAGGGTTTATTTCCCTAAAAAGTTACTTATTGGTTGCTATGCTAAGTCACTTTAGTCATGTGTGACTCTGTGCGACCCTGTGGTCCACCAGGCCCTTCTGTCCATGGGATTCTCCAGGCAAGAATAGTGGAGTGGGTTGCCATGACCTCCTCCTGACCCAGGGATTGAACCTGCATCTCTTACATCGCCTGCATTGGCAGGCGGGCTCTTTACCACTAGTGCCATCCGGGAAGCCCTGTGTTTGATGCCGAAACTTCAAGTCCACAAGGGCTTTCCGGGTAGCACTAGTGGTAAAGAACCTGCCTGCCCATGCAGGGGATGTAAGAGATGCGGGTTCAATCCCTGGGTCAGGAAGATCCCTTGGAGGAGGGCATGGCAACCTTGTCCCGTAGACAGAGGACCCTGGTGGGCCATGGTCCATGGGGTCGCAAAGAACTGGACATGACTGAAGCGACTTAGCATGCACAAATTCACGGGGCAGGCTGTTAAAAGGAGAGGATGATGGTAAGGTTGGGGAGGAAGGGCTGATTGGAATCCACAGGCGTAGGCTGGAGCCTCCTGAGAGTGAACTGAAAGGTGTGTGAGTTGACCTTGGTGAGGGTGTCCTTCAGAGGCTGGGCCCTTCATCCTGGAGCTGAGCACACAAACCCAAACAAATTCACGGGGCAGGCTGTTAAAAGGAGAGGATGATGGTAAGGTTGGGGAGGAAGGGCTGATTGGAATCCACAGGCGTAGGCTGGAGCCTCCTGAGAGTGAACTGAAAGGTGTGTGAGTTGACCTTGGTGAGGGTGTCCTTCAGAGGCTGGGCCCTTCATCCTGGAGCTGAGCACACAAACCCAGCCCGGGAGTCTGAAAAGCTGAAGGAGGAGTCAGTGGAAGGTGGGGCAGGTGCAGGCCCAGCTCCCCACCCTCACGCCACTGAGATGTGCAGCCACTGATCAGAGGGAAGCTGAAACAGTGGCTGCCATCCCACTTCCTCCTTCCAACTCCTGCCCAATAACTTCTCCTGTGACCCACTGTCATAGGAAATATACAGAGAAGAGAATTCTTGGAAAGAGAACCTAGTCAAACTGACATATCTCAAAGCCACCATGCTTCTCCAGTGCACTTCTTTGGAAGAGTTTAACTCAGTGAAAGCTTAGAAAAAGAAAAAACAGTCCTACATGGGCTACATGAAGCTCCCCTTGTGTCTCAGACGATAAAGCGTCTGCCTGCAAGGCAAGAGACCCAGGTTCAATCCCTGGGTCGGGAAGATCCCCTGGAGAAGGGAATGGCAACTCACTCCAGAATTCTTACCTGGAGAATCCCATGGATGGAGGAGTCTGGCAGGTACAGTCCATGGGGGCGCGAAGAGTTGGACATGTGCGAGCGTCTTCACTTTCTCTTTTCTTTCATGTGGGTTACGTGTTGCAGCTGAGTCTGGGTGAACATTGGGCTTCCCTGGAGGCTCAGGGATCTGCCTGCAATGCAGGAGATGCAGAAGACGTGGGTTCAATCCCTGGGTTGGGAAGATCCCTTGGAAGAGGGCATGGCAGTCCACACCAGTATTCTTGCCTGGAGAAAATATTATCGATAACACTGATATGTGTTCTTATATAAGATAACCCATTCAATAATAATGTTTACTTTCCTGGTTTGAAAGGGTTTTTTCAATTGTCCACGTTTAAATCAAGGTCAAATCGGAAACACATGGTTTGTGTTATTTACCAATAGAAATTATCACGTTTATAAACAACCAGCTTGTCATTTATTGTATATTTCACTTGCCATTCTACTGAGAATCGTTTACCCATAATTACATCCTGTGGATCCACTCACTAATTCAGCATACAGATTCCGTCTCACCAATATACTCAATGACTGATGACTATAAGAATTGATCACCTTCATGTAATGACACACAAGATTTGAGAAGAACCGAAAAATGTACAACCAGTACACCTGGATAAAATTTACTGCCCAGTTAAAGAAGATGGAATACTACCCAGCCATTAAAAAGAAATGAAATAATACCATTTGTTGCAACACGCATGGACTTAAAGATTGTCATACTGAGTGAAGAAAGAATTGATCACCTTCATGTAATGACACACAAGATTTGAGAAGAACCGAAAAATGTACAACCAGTACACCTGGATAAAATTTACTGCCCAGTTAAAGAAGATGGAATACTACCCAGCCATTAAAAAGAAATGAAATAATACCATTTGTTGCAACACGCATGGACTTAGAGATTGTCATACTGAGTGAAGTAAGTCAGACAGAGAAGGAAAACCCTCATATGTGGAATCTAAAAAGAAATTGTACAAATGAACTTATTTGTGAAACAGAGACAGACTCAGACAATGAACTTCGGTTACCAGTGGGAAGGATGGAGGGAAGGGATAGTTAGGGAGTTTGGGACCGACACGTACACACTGCTGTATTTAACATGGATAACCAAGGCCCTACTGTCTAGCACAGGGAACTCTGCTCAGTGTTGTGTGGCAGCCTGGATGGGAGAGGAGTTTGGGGAGAATGGATACATGTATATGTATGGCTGAGCCCTTTGACTGTCCACCTGAATCTGTCACATTGTTAATCGGCTAAACTCCAACATAAAATAAAAAAGTCCAAAGAAACAGATTTGCTATCCAAAAGCACTTAAAAATCCACATGATTTTATAACAATGATGATGTTGTCCTAAAGTGATGGAGGCATTTTGGTCCATGTCAGTTCAGTTCAGTTCAGTTCATTTCAGTTCAGTCGCTCAGTCGTGTCCAACTCTGCGACCCCATGAATTGCAGCACGCCAGGCCTCCCTGTCCATCACCAACTCCCGGAGTTCACTCAGACTCACATCCATCGAGTCGGTGATGCCATCCAGCCATCTCATCCTCTGTCGTCCCCTTCTCCTCCTGTCCCCAATCCCTCCCAGCATCAGAGTCTTTTCCAATGAGTCAACACTTCGCATGAGGTGACCAAAGTACTGGAGTTTCAGCTTTAGCATCATTCCTTCCAAAGAACACCCAGGGCTGATCTCCTTCAGAATGGACTGGTTGGCTCTCCTTGCAGTCCAAGGGGACTCTCAAGAGTGGCTTTCTCTAATTATGGGAGTGGTGTTTTACTAAGAGAGACAGATGTTTTCTTGCACAGTGTGATCGACATGGCAAATTGTTCATTGGCTCAGTTCCAGTATACCCAGCATATTTGGTGGCAAAATCAGTTTAAGATTATAGTGCGGTTGAACTGGAAGCTGCTAACAGGAGTTGAAGAGAGCGGAGCGGAAGGGCATTTGTGGAGGGGCCCTTGTGTGCCTGATGTTTTATGACAGGCATTCTCACTTTGTCAGCCTCATGCTGTATTAAGAAGATAGCGGCAGACCACCCGGGGCTTAATTTATGCCTGGTGCTAACTTGTCAAATGTGACCTTGGGCAGGTTATTTAACTTCCCTGTGTCTCAGTAATTTCCACCAGAACTCTGTGCAGAGGGTCTTTGGAAGATCAGACAAGAAACTGCATTCAGGGGCTTTCCCGGTGGTCCAATGGTTAAGACTCTGGGCTCCCACTGTAGAGGGCATGGCTTCAATCCCTGGTCGGGGAATTAAGATCCTGCACGCTGCATGGTATAGCCAAAAAATAAAATACAGCTTAAAAGCTACATTTGGAGACCTTAGAAGAAGTTGAGGCACTTGAAAGGGCACAACAAATGTTATGATTATGATTATTATTTGGTCATCTCCATTAGGTGGTGGAGATCATCCCAGGAATGGCCAGGAAATTGAAAGGGAAATTAAATGACTCACCAATTTTTACTAGGTTCAGTAGCCCAGTCTTTCCAATATGAAAACTCCTGCCATTTCTCATAGACTCTGCAGAGTCTAAATCTCAGAATACCCACCAGGAGCCAGACACTCTTCTGGGACCAGTTGATTGGACACTGGACTTTTAGTAGGAAAACAGAAGGAACAAAGTTATCTGAACTATAATGTAGAGTTTTGAAATTTAATACCAGGAAGAGAAGTATGTACTCTATCTGGAAGGCACTATGAAATTATCGAAAAAAAATTTGAGCAGAGCAGAGACATGGCTTGTTCTATCATACCCAGTAGGAATCTGTTCCCTAATCAAGCCAACGTTGATCATGTTGGGTGACTCTCAAATAACTCGTTTGTGAGAAAGGCCTAGCTGTGTCCTGTGTAACCCACAGGGCATTCTGCCTGGACCTTAGGTAACCAGGGCACATCTCTGTTGTTGGCATCCTGAGCCACAAGGCTCTTCAAGCTAGATCTCCTGGAAGCATCTTCCACTCCTTCCTCTCCACTCCACTGCCACACCTTAATCAATTAAGCAAGTCCTGCCAACTACTGTCCCTTAAAACTTTCAATTCCTGTCTAGTCTCGCAGAAAAATGCCTTCCTTTCCGGCTGCCATGGTCTCTCACTGGGTCTGATAGTACAGCAAAGTGGCTCAGCGCTGGCTCTGAACCCACCAGACATCCTGGAGTGGCTGTGACACCTTGAGCAAGGTCCTTAAACTTTGTGGCTCATAGTACTGTTGAGGAATTGAAAGAGTTAATTGTAGTAACACATTTAAGAGGGTCCCTTATATGTAGGAGGAATTCAGTGAATTTAACTGCTACTGTTGATTATGATGTCTGCAACAAGAACACTATCTCATAAGCAAAGTTTGTAGACACAGAGCCTCCTTACTCTAAAGCAATGTACCTATTGATGGTAGTTGTTTAGTGCCCAAGTTGTGTTTGCAACCCCATGGACTGTAGCCCACCAGGCTTCTCTCTGCATGGGATTTCTCATGCAAGAATACTGGAGTGGGTTGCCATCTTCTCCTCCAGGGGATCTTCCAGATTCAGGGATCCACTGAGCCACCAGGGAAGCCGTGTACATATCGATACTTTGGTTGTATTTCTAAGCCACTTGCCTTGTCTTCACCTGCACTCTACCACCTGGATACTAAGCCTTCATGACTGTACTGCTGGTCTTGTCTATGCTCCTTACATGATGTTGCTAAGTGTGTACGGAAATGCCCCTCATTATCTAGGCCTACATGCCTTCAGGAGCTTCATGGCCTTTAACTGTCCTTTACTTTATGCTCTATCAAAGAGCAAGTACTTATGGTCTCTGGAACACATCACATTTTGTCTGTTCAAATTCATGTCTCATAAGAAATGCCCCATCCTTAGAGACATCATTCTAGACCACCGTGATAAGCTCTCCTTTTCCTAACCATTTTCTCATCCCCCTTATACTGATTTATTTTTCTCTATAGCATTGTATGTTACATATTGACTTGCATATTTGTTCCTAATCTGTATCCCCTACAAAAAAGAACATCGGGCGGACTATTAGTCATGCTCATCACTATATTAGCTTCTCACTGGTGCTAGTGGTAAACAACCCACCTGCCAATGCAGGAGATGCAGGAGATGCAGTTTCAATCCCTGGGTTGGGAAGATCCCCTGGAGGAGGGCATGGCAACCCACTCCAATATTCTTGCCTGGAGAATCCCATGGACAGAGGAGCCTGGGGGCCAACAGTCCATGGGGTCACAAAGTATTGGACATGACTGATGTGACTTAGCACGCATGCACACATCACTGTATTGCTTGCATCTAGGATGGTGCCTGCCTAATAGTATGTGATAACTATTTGTGGAAGAAAAGAACAAAGAATAAGCGAAGGAACAAATAAAGGGATCTTTCACACCTCTGTGCTTTCAGAGGCTTGTCTCTTTGGTATACAAGCCTTTCCCCACCTGTCTTCCCTGGAAACTCTGATTTATTCATTGAAATCTATCTCTATCACTAATTCCACTGTAAAGCCTCCCTTGATTTTCAAGTTAAGGGGAAACTCTTTTTTAACCATTTTAACTTTTCATTTTATATTGGGGTATAGATGATTGGACTTCCCAGATGGTGCTAGTGGTAATGAACTTACCTGGCAATGCAGGAGACAGGAGATGCAGGTTCGATCCCTGGGTTGGGAAAATCCCCTGGAGGGCATGACAACTCACTCCACTGTTCTTGCCTGGAAAATCCTGTGGACAGAGGAGCCTGGCGGACTACAACCCATGGGGTCACAAAGAGTTGGCCACGACTGAAGTCAAGCAAACACATAGCTGATTAACAATATTGTGAAAGTTTCAGGTGGAGAGCAAAGGGACTTGGCCATACATACATGTATCCACTCTCCCCCAAACTCCCTTCCCATGAAGGCGAAACTCTTTGCTTCTCCTGTCTGTGTAACTTGGGCTTATAATTATCATAATGTGTAAATATTTAAAAACTTGTCCCAGTGTAGACTTTAAGACCCCCGGGACAGAGGTGGGACTTTGATGAGGCCAGTGTAGATTTTCATAGGCATTTGCAAGACTCTTGGTAGACAGTTTTTGGATTGAACTGTGTGCCCCCAGGAGTCTTTTAATGGCTTGCTGATTAATGTGGTCAAGGCCTTACCAGTCTAGAACCTTCTCAGTTAGAAACTGAGTGCCCCAGGGCACAAGGCAAACCCAGTTGCCACATTGCTAATGGACCCTGGCCTCCGGAATCTACAGCTCTGTTGTGAAAGGATCACAAAATTCAGATGTAAATGAGGACCTGCGTCTGGATCTAGTGAAGAAAGTTCTGGGAACTTGAATGAAAAATCAGGCCACTTGGCCAGCTCATGACAAACCTACCAGTTCGGTCTACTAGCCTCCCATACTCACTCCTTATAGGTGCTGAAAAATTCAGAGAGAGTTTTGAGGTTTGAAAATAATTTCCAATGAAAAGAAGTTTGTGTGCCAAAAATAACTTGTGTTTTCGAGTTAAACCATTCTTTTTATTTCCATTTTATTTTTTATAATTGTTATATGTTTGCTTATTTATTTGCTCCCACTGGGTCTTTGCTGTGGCATGCAGGGTTTTTAGCTATGTCGCTTGAACTCATAGTTGCAGCGTGTGGGATCTAATTCCCCAACATGGGGTCAAACCCGGGCCCTTTGCATTGGGAGTGTGGCATCTGAGCCACCGGACCACTAGGCATTTATTTTATTTTTTTATGTCATATGTAGAAAGTGAAGTGAATGACTGGAAAAACGGGTGTACAAAGTCCCAGTGACCTGGTGGACAAAAGTCAGCTGTGAGGGGAATGACCGCTATAGGGAAAAGAAATTGATAAAAGTGGAACCCATCACATTCCAGGCTGCATCTGGGACAGAGATACAAAAACCAGGTATTTTGTCACATCTGAACTCTTCGGACACAATTTGGACGATTGCTTCTAAGACTGTTGTGACACTTCTGTGTGGCATCTAAAGGAATGCCTGATCACACACACATACACACCCTCCCACCCTCCATTCTTGTCTTCAGTTAATTTCTTTGATCTTGCTTTCACTGACACTGGGGTCTATGATTTTATTTATTTTTGGCTGTGCTGAGTCTTCGTTGCTGTGTGGGCTTTACTCTCGTTGCGGCGGGCGGGGTCTACCCTCTAGCTGTGGGGCTTGGGCTCCTCACTGCATTGGCTTCTTTTGTTACGGCGCACAGGCTCTCGGGCATGCAGGCTTCAGTAGCTGCAGCCCATGCGCTCAGGAATCATGGCTCCCGGACCTTAGAGCACAGGTCACTGGTTATGGCGCACGGGCTTAGTTGCTCCTCGGCACGTGGGATCTTCCTGGCTTAGGGATCGAACCTGTGTCTCCTGCACTGGCAGGGGACTCTTCACCACTGAGCCACCAGGGAAACCCTTGAAGTCCATATTCTTATAGCAGACTAAAGACTTGCTATATTGGTTATTTTCTTGCAAAAAATAAATCACTAGGAAATAATTTTTAATAATGCCACCTTTCAGCCTGCAATCACTAACAGCAAACTGCCACCATCCAATATCTGGATCGGAAAGGCAAATCTGACAGGATGTGTTTGAGGATAGTGTGCCAAAAGCAGGGAATATTGAGCCCTTAGAGGTCTCCTATAAAAGCCAAGTTCTCACTCCAATACAGAGAGTGAATGAAAAGCAATTCATGCAGACAGAATGGGGGCGGGGGAAATCCCATTTTTCTCTCACTTTCTGTTCCCTGTGAGAATCAGAGAGTGCACAAAACCATGAAAACAATAGGCCCAGCTGTGGGGGCATTAAGGCAATTTATTAGGGATATGACATTTTTAATGAGAAACACTTGCAGGAAGAGAACAAATGGGCTTATTTGGTCAGAAAGATGCTCTTGACTCTTTTCTAAAGTGCATGAAAAAGTAATTTCATTTACGCGTCATACCCTAAGCAGTGGAATTTCCTCAGGTTCCAGATGTCCGGCACAGATGCTGACCAAATGGGACCCACGTCCTGTGAGTTGTTTTTTTTTTTTTTTTTTACCATGGACTGTAACCCACCAGGTTCTTCTGTATATGGGATTCTCCAGGCAAGAATACTAGAGTGGGTAGACATTCCCTTCTCCAGGAAATCTTCTTGACTCAGGGATCGAAGCTGGGTTTCCTCCCAGGTTCCCTGGAGAGTCATCAGCAATTTTCTATGAGCTGAAAAAGCCGTAGCTTCTTTAAAGCCAAGCTCCTTACCAGCTCTGGCATAGGCCTATATAAGTGGCTTTGGAAGACCATGGTTCATGTAGGGTGTTTTATTTTGCTAGAATCTAAGGGCCAACAGTGTTTAAAAACAAAGAACAAAATAAGCCTTTGATTCAAGGGTCACATCTGTTCATATGACCCAAGTCATGGGTGTAACTTCAGTTGGAAGAACTCCTGTTTGGAGAATTAGCAAACATCAGGTGCACAGTCTCTGGGCAGGAGACTATGGGCAAGAGGGTGAAAGGAGCTTCAAAACTGCTGTGCTGATACTCATGGTCCAAAAAGGGCAGGGGTCTTCTGAATGTCTCACCAAGGACTTTGAGCATAAGAGGACTTTGAGCCCCCTGACATTACCAGCATGGCTGCCATTTCACCATCATGAACAACTACTTTTTTGTAAAGATTTTTTTGATGTGGACCATTTGTAACTTAAAAAAAAAATTGTTACAGTATTGCTTCTGCATTTTACCTTTTGTTTTTTGACCACGAGATGTGGGGGATCTTAGCTCCCTGACCAGGGATCGAACCCACATCCTTTACATCAGAAGAAAAAGTCTTAGCCATTGGACCACGAGAGAAGCCCAACAACGATGTTTTTATCAACACTTACCATTTACCATGCATTAGTCATTATCCGTATCTATGCACAATCTTTAATCCTTAATTCCTGCCAGTGCAGGAGATTCAGGGTCCATCCCTGGGTTGGGAAGATCCCCTGGAGGAGGAAATAGCAACCTGCCCGAGTATTCTTGCCTGGGAAATCCCATGGACAGAGGAGCCTGGTGGGCTGCAGTCCATGGGAGCACAGAAGAGTCAGACATGACTTAGCGACAACAACAGCATTCTCGCCAGAGCAAGTCCATCCCCAGATTTTAGGAATGAGACACTGAATCTCACAAAGGTTAGGTAAGTTGTCCCAGGTCACAGGGGCTTCCGAGCTGGCTCAGTGGGTAAACAATTCTTCTGCAGTGCAGGAGATGTAGGCAGGCACGGGTTCGATCTCCAGGTTGGGAAGAACCCCTGGAGAAGGGCATGGCAAGCCACTCCAGTATTCTAGCCTGGGAAATCCCACGGACAGAGGAGCCTGGTGGGCTATAGTCCATGGGGTCACAAAGAGGTGGACATGACTGTAGCAGCTGAGCACACACACTCGCCCAGATCATACGTTCAGTTAGCAAGAGGAAAGGTGCCATTAGGTCCTCTGCAGCTGATAATCTGTCCATGTATACATTCATGGTGCACATTTATAGCATTTGGCTGCAGCAAGGGATGAGGAGAATCTGTAAAATTGGAGAAGCAGGCGTTCAAGCCTGTATTTAGAGA
>SJYX01016586.1:873763-908195 GCA_006410675.1 Oreotragus oreotragus | reverse complement strand
TGCCCCCAATCCCTCCCAGCATCAGAGTCTTTTCCAATGAGTCAACTCTTCACATGAGGTGGCCAAAGTACTGGAGTTTCAGCTTCAGCATCTTTCCTTCCAAAGAAATCCCAGGGCTGATCTCCTTCAGAATGGACTGGTTGGATCTCCTTGCAGTCCAAGGGACTCTCAAGAGTCTTCTCCAACACCACATTCAAAAGCATCAATTCTTCGGTGCTCAGCCTTCTTCACAGTCCAACTCTCACATCCACACATGACCACAGGAAAAACCATAGCCTTGACTAGATGGACCTTAGTCGGCAAAGTAATGTCTCTGCTTTTGAATATGCTATCTAGGTTGGTCATAACTTTTCTTCCAAGGAGTAAGCGTCTTCTAGTTTCATGGCTGCAGTCACCATCTGCAGTGATTTTGGAGCCCCAAAAAGTAAAGTCTGACACTGTTTCCACTGTTTCTCCATCTATTTTCCATGAAATGACAGGACCAGATGCCATGATCTTTGTTTTCTGAATGTTGAGCTTTAAGCCAACTTTTTCACTCTCCTCTTTCACTTTCATCAAGAGGCTTTTTAAGTCCTCTTCACTTTCTGCCATAAGGGTGGTGTTATCTGCATGTCTGAGGTTATTGACATTTCCCCCGGCAATCTTGATTCCAGCTTCAGTAAAGACAATATGAATTATTTGGAAGAGCACTGATTTGGAATCAGAAAATATAGTTCAAACAAAGAGATGTCTTTGCTGAAACTGAATGAGCTCAGAATTTGAAACTGTTTTCTGAAGTTCCTTAGAGACTCCTAGGAAATAGTTGAGAGGGAGAGAGGAGCCATAATACAGGAAACTCTGGTCTCCATCTACACTCTCCGATAGCCCCCCCTGCCTTTATTGTCTTTTATTTTGCTTCTCAGGAATATAACCATTAAGGGAAGTGTATTTTGCTCTAATATTTTATGATTTAATTATTTTATCCCAACCTGTGGAAAGCTTTTATTTGACCCCAAGTCAATATATCTTTCTACCCCTTCTTTGGGAGCCACCAGAAACATGGGTCTTTGAAATCTGAACTGTTGCATCTGAAAATTACTTAATATTTTTCAGTCTATGAAATGAAGAAAATAGTATTTTCTTTGTGCATTTTTCTAGATTCAAATGTATGTGATCTGTGAAGCACTTAGCTGAAGTTTGGTGCTCAGGATATATTATTTCACCTTTGCATCTTTCCTCTTAACTTAGTCTTTTTCCAGTATGAGTGGGTTCAGAGGGTCTTAGACTGGCTTTCCCCTCTGCCAGATAAGCACAACCTAAATGACGACTTTTTCATAACTGAGATAATTAAACATGTATATTTTTTAACAGAATGATCTTGCATTACTTAGGAACTTTCTACTATTTTGCACAGGAATTAATATGTGTGTATATACTCTTGAAATCTCACATGCCAGCAAATTTCATCACTCCATAACTGAAACTCTGCCATAATAGGTACTGCTTTTCATGAAAGAGTGGTGGCTCAGTGGTTAGAACTGTCTGCCAATGCAGGAGATGTGGGTTCAATCCCTGGGCCAACAAGATCCCCTGGATAAGGAAATGGCACTCCTCTCCAGTACTCTTGCCTGGGAACTCCCATGGACAGAGGAGCCTGGTGGACTACAGTCCACGGGGTCACAAAAGAGTCAGACATGACTTGGTGACTGAACAAGTTGTAGAAAACCTTTCAGAAGGCATTTCCATAGGAATCTTACATATAAATATATACATATCTCTGTATGTACATATATATGCATATATTTTTCTAATAAATTAAGGTTGGTTAGTAAGAAAAAAATTGTAAAACTTCGAAATGAGTCAAAATAAACAAACACACACAAAAAGAGTTCTGTCACGCTCACCCATCCCAGCTTTTCATTGTCTTTGAACTATTTTACAATTCTCTTAAGTTGTAGAAAACTGATGATATTGCAAAATAATTGTTGAAAACCAATCATGTCTAATGGAGTGCAACTTACTACTATCCTACTGGTAGACCAATTTAGCATCAATTTGTACATTTATTTCCAAGTCCCAACTCCCTATATGTGTCTCTGCTGTTTGAGATTTCATTTCAACCAGAGAAAAGACCCTGATACTGGGAAAGATTGAAGGCAATGGGAGAAGGGGATGGCAGTGGATGAGATAGTAAGATAGTATCACCAACTCAATGGACATGAATTTGAGCAAACTATGGGAGCAAAGGTCCAAATTAGTCCACACTAGAGGAGGGGACAAAGGACAGGGGAACCTGACGGGCTGCAGTCTATGCAGTCACAAACAATTAAACATAACTTAGTGGCTGAAGAGCAACAGCAAAACATTTTACCTGTCTGTCATGCATTTGTTTTTACAAGAGACACATTTACATCATCTCTTAAAAATAACACTTTAATAGTTTTAAAAACAGTTTGCTCTTCTTGCTTTGACTGGGAAAGGGGAAGAAAGAAGACAAACCACATTATTATTTTTTTTTAAAGCTCTTGCATCTAAAGAGCCTCTACAGATTGCCATTTTCATTTATCCACCTCTAACTTGCATAGAAAATATCATGGATAGAACCTTGTGGGCTAACAGTCCACAAGGCCTCAAAAGGGTTGGTCATACTTCGTGACTAAAAGGCAACAAGCATAGAAAATATAAACCTTGGGGAAAGTCTTAAATCGGATCTTTTGGTTTACAATAAGTATGCCTGAGATCAAGAGAAGAAAGCAATTACCCAATTAAAATATCTGGGAAAATCATGATTTTAACAATGTTTTAGTTGTGTGGATCTTAAAAATCTAAGTGCAGAGGGTTTACCTTGTAGTCAAGTATTTGTTCCTTATCTGGGGCCAGGCTCTAGATCATTTTCTTATAGGAACTCTCTGGACCATAGTTGTCTAAGTGGATTAGTGGAGGACATCTGTTTTAGCAGAGCAGGATGGGCCAATGTGATTTCCTCAAACGAGGCAGGCAGCCAGCCTCTTTGTGAATCTTCTCATCATCAAAGAGTGTCTCTCTTGCTCAATGGTGTGCAGCTGAAGGGATTGTTTGGGAAAAATGAGACCCCGGGGAAAGCAAAAGGAAATTCAGCATCGTAAATTAAGAGACATTCACGGCCTTTTAGACCAATGAAAATAAGATAAACTGGCTCATGATAAGAATACAAAAATCTGTTTGGAAAATCCAATATATTCCCAGAAATGCATTTTCTTCCTTTTGTATAGATGATCTAATAGAAGATTGATAGATGAACTAATTCTCCAGTATATGAACAGAGATACTAATATAAAACTTCATATAATTAAATTTATTTTTTAAAGGAGATAGAAAATTTTAAACAATCACATGTTTGTAAGTGGAAAATTACAAGGGTATATGGAAAGAGAACTAGGAAATGGGGTAAAACTCCTTTAGAGGAGGAAATTGTTAGCAAGGAAAAAAATTTCATTACATATTAATTTTTTATGTTAGACCAGAGAAATAACAGCTGTATTCTTAGATATGATATTTGCATCAGGAGCCCTATTTTTCATTATTCTTTTACTTGTATTTCCTCTGTTAAATCCAGGATGTTAAACTATCTTTAAAGTAATTGATCACTAATGGCAACTGAAAACACGTGTAGTATTCTTAGGGATGTATTTAATATAAACAACTTGTTGAGTTTGGAGGTAAATGTGTACCTGTGAAACCATCACTAAAATCTATGTCATAAACACATTCATTCCTTCTAAAAGCTTTTCCCAACCTCTTTATTATTTTTATTATTAATTGAATGTGTGGTAAGAACATGACACAAAATCTACCATTTTAGCAAAATTTTAAGTATATAGCACACTGTTGTTTACCATAGAATTTATTCTGTACAGTAGATCTCAACTGGAATTCCATCACCTCCACTAGCTTTGTTCTTAGTGATGCTTTCTAAGGCCCACTTGACTTCACATTCCAAGATGTCTGGCTCTAGATTAGTGATCACATCCTCATGATTATCTGGGTCGTGAAGATCTGTTTTAGAACAGGCAGAGGAACCAGAGATCAAATTGCCAACATCTGCTGGATCATGGAAAAAGCAAGAGAGTTCCAGAAAAACATCTATTTCTGCTTTATTGACTATGCCAAAGCCTTTGANCTTTTTTTTTTTTTTTTTTTGTCTGCAAGGCATGTGGTATCTTAGCTCCCTGACCAAGGATCAACCACACCCCCTGCATTGGAAGGTGAAGTCTTAAGCACGGGACCGCCAGGGAAATCTGTGAATGTCGGCATTCTTGACTAATGATCTTTTCCTTTCAATACTCTGAATGTCCCACAGCTTTCTTTTTTCCATGATCTCTGAGGAGAAGTCAGTCTGCTCATTGAGGATCCTTTGTACAGGATAAGCTGTCTTTCTATTACCTGGGAATTTCTGAAAAAGCTAATGTTGACAATTTTGCCAGTGTTTTAAGTGGGTGTATATGAAGTGCTCTCACACACAGATGAAGAGGCCACCAATATGGTCTTCAAATTTCTCAAGTGCAAATCAGCTGAGTAGCAAAAGAAGCACAGTGAACACTGACTTTATAGATTTTTCTAGGCAATATATATATGGCTAGGAACTTAAAATGTTTTCAATTTAGAATTTGAGTCCTCCATCATGAGTCATTTTGATGAAGCTAATAGTCTTTGAAAATTTATTGTGTATATGTGATGATGAAAATGTATTTAAATATACAAACATTCTATGCAACTATGTTCTATGTAACAAACATTATATATTAACTATTAACTATTCCTAGGTCAAACTCTCTCACGTCTCTTTCATAGAGAAAGTGTTCCCAGGTTATTTTAAAATTATTAAATTCTCATTTGTTATAGTTAAACATATAAAAATATATGTAGCCCTGGTCCATATTTATTAATAATAAATACTATTAAATGCACTGAATGCAAATAAATTGTCTTATAGTTAAATACTTCACATTTTTGACTAATACAGAATTTATTTGTGTTCAGTGGATTTAATAGCATTTATTATTAATAAATATAGGCCAGGGTTTTCTGCAGTTTGTCTTTCTCACTGTTTATTATTTTTCAAGAGAAGAGACAGAAAGTAAGACTTCAAAACATTTACTATGCTTTGGCCATAAATTTTTCTCATCAGTCAAAACCTAACAACTACATATTAAATTAGATTTGATACATTAGTTTGAGTTCATGCTACTTGTTTTGGGCAGCAAAAGAATGTCTGAGTAAAGCCATACGATTTCAGATGGGAACACCCACCAGCATGTTTAGTGTAAGCTGATAGGGACTGTGTCTGAAAGTATCTGGCTGAGACTTTCTACTCAAAAACTATTGTTTCAGTCACTATGGGAAAAAAAATCTACTCTGGATAGAAATGCTCAAAAACAAAATATGCAACTTAAAACCAATGGCTCGGTATGGAGATTCCTTAAGAAACTAAGAATAAAGCTACCATATGACCCAAACAATCCCACCACTGGACATATACCCTAAGAAAACTATAATTGAAAGACACCTGTACACCATTGTTCACTGCAGCACTATTTACAATAGTCAGGACATGGAAGAAACCTAAGGGTTCACTGACAGATGAATGGATAAAAACGTCGTGGTACATATTTACAATAGAATATCATTCAGCCATTAAAAACAAAACACATTTGAGTTAGTTCTAGTGAGGTGGGTGAACCTACAACCTATCACACAGAGTGAAGGAAGTCAGAAAGAAAAGCAAATATCGTACATTAATGCATATATATGAAATCCAGGCGGATGGCACTAATGAACCCATCTGCAGGGCAGCAGTGGAGACATAGACATAGGGAACAGACTTGCGGACCCAGTGCGGGAAGGAGAGGGTGGGGTGAACTGAGAGAGTAGCATTGAAACATACAGACTGTAAAATAGATAGCCAGCAGGATTCACTGTTATGATGCAGGGAGCTCAAAGCCAGCGCTCTGTGACAACCTAGAGGAGTCGGATGGGGTGGGAGGCAGGAGGGACCCTCAAAAGGGACGGGAGATACAGATATATCTATATACATACACACACCTATGGCTGGTTCATGCTGATGTATGGCAGAAACCAGCACAATAAAGCAATTATCCTCCAATTAAAAATAAATAAAAAAATAAAATCAATGGCTGATTTTACTAAAATAAGTTGACATAAGTAAATTTATTCTTTCAAGGACAACTTATCCAAATTTTAGAACTATTAGCATTTTTATGCAGTCTTTTCTGTTTCCACAAATATGTGTTTAAGGATACCTTTAAACTAGTTTTAATTTTTTTTTCTTTTACTATAAACACTACCACTATAAACACTACCACTATAAATTAACTCAAATACAGTCCTTGACAGACGGACAACTGACCAAGAACATACAGTTGGAATTACTTTTACCCTTTCAATGTATGGACTCCTCTAAATATCAGGGCTGTTTGCACAAGTGATGTGTAAGGAATGAAATGTACTAATTTTTTCTAAAAGCAGAGTGTACGAGAGGTTGACCAGAACCATGCGGGAAATCTGACAGCCCATTTTTATGTCATTCTAGCTTCATAGATCAAGGGTGGGTCCACCAGGTTAAAGGGCCATAAAAAAACAGGCACACCTTCATTTGGTTTTATGTTCACTCATTTTTACTGAATTTAATAGGTGTTCCAAGAAACCCATAAAGTATTTTCATAGTATATTCCAATATATTAATATTAGATTTCATCATAATTTACTCTCTCTCATAGAGGAGACCTTGCTTTAGCAAATTTAAGAAGTTAATACATAGGGAGAGAAATAAAACCCTTTCAAAATCGAACTATGTGGATCAACGTGCATAAAATTCAGTAAGTCTGTTTTACATATATGGTCTGTTACATTGAATAGTCATTCATATCTCTAAAAGTTATTGCATACATAATTATATGGCATCATCAGACGGAACCATCGGTTGTATTCTTGACTTAAGGAGAGAAGTGAGGCAAATATTCAAAGACGGTTAAACCTGCACAAGGTAAAAAGGAAGGCTAGAGCAGATGCTGGGGTTTCCTTGGTGGCTCAAAGATAAAAAACCCACCTGCCAATGCAGGAGATGATGCAGGTTTGATCCTTGGGTTGTGGAGATCACCTGGAGAATAAAATGGCAACCCATCCCAGTATTCTTGCCTGGGGAATCCCAAGGACAGAAGAGCCTGGAGGGCTACAGCTCATAGGGCGGCAAAAAATCGGACGTGACTTAGAAACTGAACAACAGCAGCGAAAGTTCTCTCTACGTCTGCCTATCAAAGTTTAAAGGCAAGCATTCAAAGATTAAGGTCTTTTCAAATAACTAATGCAACCCAGATTAACAAACAGACACTATTACAGATACTAACATTTTTAGCATCCAATAAAGTAAATTTCCCAATGATAGGGGTTTCTATGTAAAATTACCAGGCGTACAAAGAATTGAGAGAATACAACTCATAATGAGTAAAAAAATCAATGAGGAGAAATAAATCTAGAAATGATATAAGGGATAGAATTAATAGACAAGGAGAGGAAATGGTATTATAGCTGTATTCCATATGTTCAATAAGTTAGAGAAAAAAATTGAGCATCTTAAGTAGGAGAATGAAAAGTATTTTTAAAAATGATACCAAGCTTCTGGAGTTACTTAAATTAGAAATGCATGAGTTGGAGGATTTATTTTATAAGGAAAATTTAATAATCACATTCCACTCTGCTTCTTCTATTAAATACAGATAAACATAAAGAGAGTGCATGAAAACAATGGTTTTCGGACTGTGGTAAGTAGCATTTTGCCTGCCCCCGTGACCTTCATGCTCTGGCATTACAATTGTGACTATGATATAGCTCAAGAATGAACCCAATTGTGCATAAACAACTATATGCAGGGGCTTTGACACCGTCACCTCCAAGCTGTTCAGAAATGAAACCAATCTTGAACAATAGAATTAAAAATATGCCTCTACCAGGTTTCAGAATGACTACTGTGGCCAGAACACAAACGGAACTATGTAACACTGCAAACAACATGATAATACACACTTTATTGAAAGTGTTAGTTGCCCAGTAGTGGCTGACTCTATGACACCCCATGGACTGTAGCCACCAGACTCCTCTGTCCATGGGATTCTCCAGGCAAGAGCACTAGAGTAGGTAGCCATTTCCTTCTCCAGGGGATCTTCCCAGCCCAGGGATCAAACGTGGGTTTCCCTCATTGCACACTGACTCTTTACCATCTGAGCCAGGGAAGCGCCCATTTGAAATGAGCATAAAACATTCACCAAGATAGGTCATCTCATGAGACAAGAAACAAAATTAAGAGATTTAAAATAATCAGATCATATAAGAAGTGACATCAGGACAATGGAAGGGGATGTCATCCATTCTCCTTGCACCCACAGATACACTAATTCAACAATACATGGACCTATTCCCCATGTGAGAAATCCAGACATCAGTTGAGAGTCCCCTGAACTCCAGAATGCAAAACCAGCCACCCCGAAGCTGGTTGAAAAATCTGAACCTCCTTCTTACCACACAATCACTCCCCTTGGCAAAGTGCCACACCATTGGGTGGAAACACCAAGCTCACAGCTTTTCCTGGGGAAGAAAGGAAGGAAATACACGGTGTTTCCAATGTTCTGTCTTTTCCAGGAAATTACCGTAAGCACAGTTGCTATGTTGCCTGAATCTGAATACTGACACGAGAGGACCGTAGGTTTAAAGCAAATAAAGATGATAGTATGGATTTTCATGCACGTATTCAACAAATAGAAGGGAAATAGTGGAAGCACTGGAAGCATTGACAAATTTTCTTTTCTTGGGCTACAAAATTCCTGAGGACTGTGACTGCAGCCCTGAAATTAACAGATGCTTGCTCTTTGGAAGGAAAGCCATGACAAACTTAGACAGCATATTCAAAAACAGAGAGATCATATTACTGGCAAAGGTCCGTATAGTCAAAGAATTCTTTTTTCCAGTAGTCATGTACAGATATGAGAAGTGAGAGCTGGACCATAACGAAGGCTGAGTGCCAAAGAATCAACGCTTTCAAATTGTATTGCTGGAGAATACTCTTTGAGAGTCCCTTGGACAGCAAGGAGATCAAGCCAGTCAATCCTAAAGGAAATAAATCCTGAATATTCATTAGAAGAATTGATGCTGAAGCTGCAGATTCAATACTTTGGCCACCTGANTAGATGGGGAAACAGTGGAAACAGTGTCAGACTTTATTTTTTTGGGCTCCAAAATTACTGCAGATGGTGACTGCAGCCATGAAATTAAAAGACGCTTACTCCTTGGAAGAAAAGTTATGACCAACCTGGATAGTATATTCAAAAGCAGAGACATTACTTTGCCAACTAAGGTCCGCCTAGTCAAGGCTATGGTTTTTCCTGTGGTCATGTATGGATGTGAAAGTTGGACTGTGAAGAAAGCTGAGCGCCGAAGAATTGATGCTTTTGAACTGTGGTATTGGAGAAGACTCCTGAGAGTCCCTTGGACTGCAAGGAGATCCAACCAGTCCATTCTGAAGGAGATCAACCCTGGAATTTCTTTGGAAGGACTCATGCTAAAGCTGAAACTCCAGTACTTTGGCCACCTCATGTGAAGAGTTGACTCATTGGAAAAGACTCTGATGCTGGGAGGGATTGGGGGCAGGAGGAGAAGGGGACGACCGAGGATGAAATGGCTGGATGGCATCACGGACTCGATGGACGTGAGTGTGAGTGAACTCCGGGAGATGGTGATGGACAGGGAGGCCTGGCGTGCTGCGATTCATGGGGTCGCAAAGAGTGGGACACGACTGAACGACTGAACTGAACTGAACTGACAGTAGATCTCCAGGACATACTAGTTTTGTAAAACTGAAACTTTATACGTTTGGGTCAGACTACTTCCCATTTCCTTTTCCCATCAACTCCTGACACACACCATTCTATTCTCTGCTTTCTGTGAGTTTCTCTATTTCAGGTAATTCATACAAGTGGTATCATATAGTATGTATTTGTCCTTTGGTGTTGATTTATTCCAGTTAGTGAAATGTCCCCCAGGTTCACTCATGTTGTTGAAAACTGCAGGATTTCCTTTCCTTCTTTTTCAGGGCAGAATATTCCATTGTCTGTGTATGCCATATTTATTTGTAACTTTAAAATTTTCTTTTATCAGTGTTTTATAGTTTTTACAAGTCTTTCACCTCCTCTGTTAAATATATTCCTAAGTACTTTATTCTCTTTACATTCATGTGACCAGAATTATTTTCATGATTTCCTTTAGGGATACTTTATTGTTAGTATATAGCAATACCACTAATTCTTATGTGTTGATTTTGTATTATGTAATATTACTGAGTTTTTTAGTTCTAACTCTGTGTGTGTATGTGTGTGCATTTGTATGTGTGGTGTTTTTAGAGTTTTTTTTTTAACATTTAAAAGCATGCCATCTACAAACACTTTTATTTCTTCCTTTCCAATTTGGATTCCTTTTATTTTTCTTTTACATGCCTAATTGCTCTGGCTAAGACTCCCAGAACAATGTTGAATAGACGTGGCAAAAGTGGGCATCCTTGCCTTGTTCCAGATCTTAGAGGAAAAGCTGAAAGTTTTTCTCCATTCAACATGAAATTAGCTGTGGATGTTTCATATATTGCCTTTATTGCTTTGAGATGAGTTCCTTCTATACCTAGTTTGTTGAGAGTTTTTATCATGAAAAGGCATTGAATTTTTTACAATGATTTCTTTGTATCTATTGAGATAATCGTATGATTTTTATTCTTCATTCTGGTGATGTGGTATACCACATTGATTGACTTGTGTTATGCTCCAACTAGTGAAGGACAGGGAAGCCTGCTGTGCCGCAGTCCTTGGGATCACAAAGAATTGAACATGACTTAGCAATTGGGTAACAACAACAACGCTCAAATATCCTTCCATCCCCGGGATAAATCCTAGCTGATCATGATGTATGATCCTTTCATGTGCTGTTGAATTTGGTTTGCTAATACTTTCTTAAGGATTGTGCTTGTGTTCACCAGGGATATTGGTCCACAATTTTCTTTTCTTGTAGTGTCTTTGTCTGACTTTGATACTATGGTGATGTTGCACTCAT
Organism: Oreotragus oreotragus; assembly: GCA_006410675.1. NCBI lineage: Eukaryota > Metazoa > Chordata > Mammalia > Artiodactyla > Bovidae > Oreotragus > Oreotragus oreotragus. The sequence goes on along the minus strand of SJYX01016586.1, from coordinate 897,074 downwards.
AAAATGAGCTCAGAAGTATTCTCCTTTCTTCTAATTTGGAAGAGTTTAAGAAGCATTTGTATTAGTTCTTCTTTAAAGGTTTGGTAAAGTTCAACTGTGAAGGCATCTGGTTAGGTTGTGCTGTGTTGGGAGGTTTCTGACTCCAGGTTCAATCTCGTTATTGGTATGTTCAGGATTTCCATTTCTTCTTCAGTCTTGGTAGACTGCCTGCTTCTAGCAATTTATCTGTTTCGTATAGATTGACCAGTTTATTGCAGTGTAATTGTTTACAAAAGAACTGTATGATCTTTTGTATTTCTCTGGCAAAAATCTTAACACTTCCTCTTCAATTTCTGGTTTTATTTATTTGAGTTTTCTCTTTTTTCTTAGTAAGTCCTGGCAAGGTTTTGCCTATTTTATCTTTTCAAATTACCAACTCTTAGTTTGGAAAATTTTTCTATTTTCTATAGAACTATTTATTTTGTTCTTATTTTCATTATTCTCTTCCTTATGCTACTTTTATACTTATTTTATTCTAATTTTTCTTGTTCCTTGAGGTATAAAGTTATATTGTTTATTTGAAGTCTTTCTTCTTTTTTTAATATAGGCATTTATCACCCTAAGTTTCCCTACTAGTACTATTTTTGCTGCATTACATAATTTTTTTGTGACATGTTATGGTTTTATTTTCATTTGTTTCAAGATATTTCCTAATTTCCCTTTTGATTTCTTCATTGATTCAATGATTGTTGAAGCGTGTGTTTGAAATTTCCATATATTTTTGAATTTTCTCATTTTTCTTTTATAATAGATTTCTAGTTTCACTCTCTTAGGTTGGAGAAGATGCTTGGGATGATTTCAATCTTCTTAAATTTTTTAAGACCTCTTTTGTGACCTAGCTTGTGATCTATCCCGGACAATGTTCTATGTACTTGAGAAGAATGTGTGTCCTGTGATTTTGAATAAAATGTTCTGCATATATCTGTTAGGTTTATTTGGTCAATGCTGCTGCTGCTGCTAAGTCGCTTCAGTCGTGTCCAACTCTGTGTAACCCCAGAGACAGCAGCCCACCAGGCTCCTCTGTCCCTGGGATTCTCCAGGCAGGAACACTGGAATGAGTTGCCATTTCCTTCTCCAATGCATGAGAGTGAAAAGTGAAAGTGAAGTCGCTTAGTCGTGTCCAACTCTTCACGACCCCATGTTCTGCAGCCCACCAGGCTCCTTCGTCCCTGGGATTTTCCAGGCAAGAGTATTGGAGTAGGGTGCCATTGCCTTCTCCATTTGGTCAATAGTGTTCAAATCTGCTGGTTCCTTATATGTTTTAAAATTATAAGCATGTGTGATTATATAATATGGATACTGTAAAATAACATTAGAAATGTTTGAAGAATTTGATAAAATGAAAATATCTAGAAATTCAATGCTTTACTTGAACCCCAATGTAGTCTTGCAGATTCCTAGAGTGTCCACTCCCACGCGGTGACAACTGTGTTGCACCATCTTATCAAGAATGTTATTATACTCTCTTGTACATGGTATTTTGTAAAATTGTTTAACTATTGAGTCATCTTATATTGCTATCATCCTACAGGCAGAAGTGACTAAGTAAGCACCAGTAAGGCGCTGCTGACACCAGATTCCTGACCAACATCAGCCAGCAGATCAATCAGTAGTGCCTGAAAATCATTCATTCCCCTGTGCATATCTGCAGATGTCAGACCTTATCTTCTCTCCTCAAATATGTCACCCCTTAGCCTCTCTCCTCAAACCACAACACCTCTGCCCACTCTTTACTCTCAAGTCTTGACCTTGACTCCTAATTCTCTGAGGAAAAAAAAATAATAAAAAGGTAACCTCTCTGCACCTGTCTCCACCGTACACACACACCTGTGCCCTCAGCCCTCAGACTCTGCTTGTCTTCCAATTACCATGGGTTCTGTGCTCTTAGCAAAGGCCAACTTCTCATGGAAATAAGGGTATTTCTTTCACATGTCTTTCTCTACCACTAACAAAGAAATTTACTTTCCCTATTAAAAAAAAAGAGTCAAAGCAAAAATCTTGACCCCATTTCTCCCTTCAGTGACTGTGCCATTCCTTTCTTCCCCTGTATAATAATGCCTAACATTTATTTTTACTTGCTATTTATACTCTCATCCTCCCACTATCTCTTAAACCCTCTCCAATCAGCTCTTTGCCTCCTAACCTCCCCTGAACATGCTCTTGTCAGTTGCACAAGCTGGCAAATGCCTAATCCTTACCCACCTGGCACAGCAGCGTGGCTGACAGTCCTCCATTCTCAGTTTCTTGCAGCTCTTTCTTCAGTCCACCCATCTCTGCTGCTGATCCTTCCACCGCACTGCTCCGCCTCATTCATTTTTTCCTTCCTCAGCATTTGTCACTTGTCTTGGATCTGTAAAATATCCGGGGTTGCAATCTTTGGGCTTTATTTCTTCTCTGTCTATAATTCCCTGAGTGGACATCTTCATTTCGTGGTTTCACATTTCATCGAGTTGCCAGTGTGCTTTGTTCTGGTGAGGTCCCTGATCTGGCTTGTACACAGTTAACTTCTGTCTTCTTACATGGCCTTTTCTTGGTTTGTGCACACTCAGAGATCTCTCTGTTCTCTTTCCCCTTTTTTTTTTAATAAACCAAAAAATACAGCCGTATTAGAACCTCATCTTCATGACCTTGTTTAACTTTCAGGACCTTCTGAAAGCCCTGTCTCCACAACTGTCATACTGAGGGCGAAGGATTCAGTGTATGAATTTTGGGAGGACACGGTTTAGTTCATAGCAGGAACATCTAATCCCAGACTTTCCCTGCTATGGGAAATCTAGCCAACAGTTGGCTTTCGCACCCTCCACTCCTTTCCCAGGGGCTGGAAGAACAAAAGCCCAATCATGGCACTTATCAATGAAAACAGTTAACCTTTCAGAGCTGTAGGACAGAGAGGGGACTGACTGGAGCTGCCAAGGTCAGGGCCTATAGGTATATGTGTCCCCATGCCATCAGAGCCCTGACCTCTTGCTTCCCTTTCCAGCTTGAACTCTGAAGGTCAAATGCTACGTCTATGACAACCGAAAAACTGTGAGAGGTTAAAGAGCTGCTTGGAGCTGTTCTATAGTCTTCTAGTCCACAGCCAGGACCCTCGTCCTTTCAGCTGACACACACACAATTCCAATGATAACAAATACCCTTTCAGTGAAAAGTAATAAATCTCCTTTTGTTTAAGAAATAGTCCTTTGGGATCTCTGCTTTTGCTCTCAACAAACTCATATGAGGAAAATTGAATCCACATGGCCTGGAGAGAAGAAGATAAGCTAAGTAATTAGATGGGACCCAACTGCTTAGCAGCCAGGCTAAAGATAGGAGAGGAGGCTTGTGCTTTGTACTAGAAACTTCATTTTCTCAAAACTACTGAGGACCCAGAGATTGTCCTTGCTTTCTTATTTGTGTTTATCTCCTGGGCCTTGCCATACCTATTTCTCAGAGCCCCTGGCCCTAAGTTTAATTATTCCAGGGTCTCACTCTCAATTGGCAAACATCTTATTCCAAGTTTTAACCACTGAAAGTTTAACCTAAATGTATTTCCAATAAAAAAGAGGACAAAACTCATAGAAATAAATTGCTGATAGCAGTTCAATATGAAAAAAGTGTTTCAATGACAGTAAATATATATATATACACACACACAAACATATATATACACACACATAAACACATGCATTTTTTAAGAGACCACTTTTTGTGTTCTGTAAGTCACAGACTATATATAAGTTATTTTTGTCACTTTTAAGTTTGACCTACATTTGAATTCTCTAAAGTCTCTTTCTCTTTCAACAGTATAGAAAAATGATAAAGTGTAAGACATCTACAGTGTTATAAAAGCTACTGCTTGCTGACCATTGGACAATTTACTTAAAATCACTGAGTGTAGATTTTCTGGTTGATAAAATAAGTAGGCATAGTACCTACCTAATAAATATTCCCTGAAATCTAGAGTTAATTCATATGTAGCAATTATTATGGTTCCTGCTAGTTACTAAATGCTCAATAAGTGTTGTTATCAAGATTAGCTTCATATTTTCATAAATATATCCCAGACCTGTAAAATGGGAATAATATTTCTACTTACATCACAGGTTACTATATGATTACATGAATATATGTACATATACAAGTATCTAAAATATTTTCCAACTCATCATATATATTCCATAAGAATTAGATATTATTTTTTCCTATCTCATCTGTTTTTGGCCAACCAATTTATTAGTCTTTAAGTACACTTTGAAATTAAAAAACACTTGATCCTTGGAAGAAAAGTTATGACTAACCTAGACAGCCTATTAAAAAGCAGAGACAAAAGCAGAGACCTTTGCCAACAAAGGTCCATCTAGTCAAGGCTATGGTTTTTCCAGTAGTCATGTATGGATGTCAGAGTTTGACCCTTTGAACAGCAGCCCTCCAGGCTCCTCCATCCACAGGATTCTCCAGGCGAGAATACTGGAGTGGGTTGCCATTTCCTTCTCCCAGTACCTGAATGGTATATGCTAAAGTTGGTGTTAGTTCATCACAAACCTCTCTTCAGGTCTATAACTCTATGTTCGGTAGACCTTAAAATATGGGCAAGAGGAAGACACGTGGATAGGAAGGACTATTACCTTTAGATCTGAGATGGGTTTAAAAAAAATATGCTGGTGGTCATGATACACCAATGGCAGCTTTGGGTTTCAGCAGTACGGCTATCAATATTCAAAGGAGTCCTGATGGTGAGGAAAAGGTATTTCTGGGACTGCGGGTCATGACTCCACCTTTACAGGTTCTTCTGACTAGCCCTGAGAAAAGAGCACATGTATAGCCAAGGTCTGTAGGGGGACAAGGCTGTTAGAAGTGTTAAGAAGAGGTGAGGGACTATTCATGTTAAGAAGCAAGTGCCCTCAAGCTAGCTTAAATAGAAGGGGCTTATCTTTAGGAAACAGAGATGTCTCACGAAATCGCAGGGCAGGCAGGAGAGGTGTCCAGGCCTCACAGGGGAGAGGAAAAGGGGAAGCCACCAGGAGCCACGGAAACTCCTTGTATTTCTGTCGCTGTGGGTCTCCCTCCCCATTAGCACAGCTGCTTCTGTCTCTCCTGCTCATGGCTCACCACAGCTCCACCAAATGGCACCTGCAGTTCCAGAGTCTTCGGAGTTATCCTGGAGTTCTTAGTTCTTTGTAACAGACAAGTCTTTCCCAAGGAGATGAAGAGATACACCAAAAACAAACGCAGAGGCTCCTGGCTTTTCTGAAAATGTGTTTTATTGCTTCTCCCTCTTTCCATCTCTAGATTCTGGAGAACAAAGGGACAGGGATGGGAAAAGTGACACGATCTCCCCTCTGGCTGTTGGCCTAGCCTGCCTTGAAGAAGGACGGAGCCCTCATGGCAGCAAACAGGTTCAAACAGCTTTCACTGTCTTACAGATGGGCAGAAAACAAGGTGTAAAAGTGAAGTGCATGTGTTAGTCGCTCAGTTGTATCTGACTCTTTACCACCCCATGGACTGTAGCCCACCAGGCTCCTGTGTGCACGGAATTCACCAGGCAAGAATGCTGGAGTGGGTAGCCATTTCCTTCTCCACGGGATCATCCCAATCCAGGGACTGAACCCAGGTCTCCTGCATTGCAGGCAGGTTCTTTAACATCTGAGCCACCAGGGAAGCGCAGGCTAGAGACAATAAGGTGTACTCACAGGATTCTGAGCCACTCATTCCTTGTGTGTGTTCTGTTTTGGGTGGATTGTTTTAAGGTTTTGGATACTCATTTGGGTGATCCTGTATTCAGAGACTTAGGCTTCCTCTCTGTAAAGGGTCTCAAAATCCATCCTCCATACAGAAGTCCTTCAGCCACAGTTTCCCTTTCTATGTTTCAGTTACCCACAGTCAGCGATGGTCCAAAAATATCAAAAGGAAAATTTCAGAATTGAGTATCCAACTACATACCATTCAGAGCATCGTGATCAAATTTTGCAGCACCCCGCTCCATCCCACCCCACGTGGACACCATTTGCTCCTGACACCCAACTGCCAACATCACCCCAGCTCCATGACCCAGGGCGACCCAAAGCTCACGATGCTCCTCTTGACATAGTGTCAGGCCTAGAGTAGTCTAACCACAGTGTCGGGTCATCTACATCCCTCTGTCTCACGTCACAGGCACTTTACCATCTCACAGGACCACAAGAAGAGTGAATGTAATGCAATAAGACACTTTGAGCTTGCCACCACCAGAGTCCATGAGCTCCAGCAAAAGATCCTGCCGGGTGCTGTGGAGACCCCTCAAGCTGCAACTAAGACCTGAACAGCCAAATAAGGAAATATGCTTGTTTTTAAAAAAGGTATTTTGAGAAAGAGATCACATTCACACAACTTATTACAGTATGTTGTTGTAACTGTTCTGTTTGTATTATTAGTTATTGTTGTTGATCTCTTACTGTGCCTAATTTGTAAATTAATAATCTTCAAAAACATAACAACCAATATTCTATGACAAAATATTATTTAAAAGATCAAAATAACATTGACTAGACCTCCAAAAAAGTTGAGACTTCTCTTCAAACCCTTCCCTTCAAAAACTAGCTAAACAGAATCCATGTCTCCATTTCTAAAGTACCAGAAGACAGAATCTGACATTACTTGAGTCTCATTCCTCCCCCTGACCAGGGTCAGAGTAGCCCAACTTGTGAGTCAGAACAGAACTGTCCAGAGGACTGACTTAGAAGTCAGTCCTTCTAAATTAATTAGAAGGCAATTAATTTTCTGATAATAGTAAACAGATAGTTAACAGATTTTAATAGGCCATGTTAAGGCCTAAATGAAAGAAGTGTTTATTTTTATCATAAAATGGAAAGTTAAAGCTAGAATACACAGGGGTAGTCAGATGCAGCTGATATTTAATGGAAAAAGGTCAGTTCAGTCGCTCAGCTGTGTCCGACTCTTTGCGAACCCATGGACTGCAGCACGCCAGGCCTCCCTGTCCATCATCAACTCCCGGGGTTTACTCAAACTCATGCCCATTGAGTCAGTGATGCCATCCAACCATCTCATCCTCTGTCGTCCCCTTCTCCTCCCGCCTTCAATCTTTCCCAGCATCAGGGTCTTTTCAAATGAGTCAGCTCTTCGCATCAGGTGGCCAAAGTATTTCAGCTTCAACATGAGCCCTTCCAGTGAATATTCAGGACTGATTTCCCTTAGGATGGACTCTATACAGTCAGCAAAAACAAGCCCAGGAGCTGACTGTGGCTCAGATCATGAACTCCTTATTGCCAAATTCAGACTTAAATTGAAGAAAGTAGGGAAAACCACGAGACCGTTCAAGTATGACCTAAATCAAATCCCTAACGATTATACAGTGGAAGTGAGAAATAGATTTAAGGGATTAGGTCTGATAGACAGAGTAATTGATGAACTATGGACGGAGGTTTGTGACACTGTACAGGAGACAGGGATCAAGACCATCCCCAAGAAAAAGGAAATGCTGAGGTGAGTGCTGGGGCCATATAGAGCTGCTGGGATGGAAGCAGCAACAGCACAAACCATGCCATCTAGTGCCCAACAGTAATGCCAACTGCTTCCTTTCCAGAAAACTGCTTTAAAACAAACAACAGCTTTATTGTGATAAAACTCATGTACCATACAATTCACCCACTTAAAGTGTGTAATTCATTGGTTTTTAGTATTTTCAGAGTTGTGCAACCATAACCACAATCAAGTTTAAACATTTACATTACCTTAAAATTAACCCCACATCCCTTAAGTATCATCCTATAATTCCCCCCTGATCTCCCTCTACGGAACCTCTAACCTACTTTCTGTCTCCAAAGATAAGCCTATTCTGGACATTTCACATAAATGGAAATATACAATCTGTGATCCTTTGTGTCTGCCTCCTTTCACATAGCATACTGTTTTCAAAGTTCATTGTTTCATGTTTTATCAAAAATCAGTATTTTATTCCTTTTTATGGTTGAATAACATTCCTTTGATGAACATACCACATTGTCTTTATTCATTCAATAGTTGATGAACATTTCAGGTATTTGCACTTTTTGACCGTTATGAATACTGCTGCTAGGAGCACTTGTGTACAAGTTTTTATGCAGACATATGTGTTCTCTTCATATTTATCTAGAAGTGGAATTGCTGGGTCATATTCAAAAGCAGAGACATTACTTTGCCGACTAAGGTCTGTCTAGTCAAGGCTATGGTTTTTCCATTAGTCATGTATGAATGTGAGAGTTGGACTGTGAAGAAGGCTGAGTGCTGAAGAACTGATGCTTTTGAACTGTGGTGTTGGAGAAGACTCTTGAGAGTCCCTTGGACTGCAAGGAGATCCAACCAGTCCATTCTGAAGGAGATCAGCCCTGGGATTTCTTTGGAAGGAATGATGCTAAAGCTGAAATTCCAGTACTTTGGCCACCTCATGCGAAGAGTTGACTCACTGGAAAAGACTGATGCTGGGAGGGATTGAGGGCAGGAGGAGAAGGGGACGACAGAGGATGAGACGGCTGGATGGCATCACTGACTCGATGGATGTGAGTCTGAATGAACTCCGGGAGTTGGTGATAGACAGGGAGGCCTGGCATGCTGCGATTCATGGGGTCGCAGAGTCGGACACGACTGAGAGACTGAACTGAAATGAACTGAATTGATGGTAACTCTATGTATAACTGTTTGAGGAATTGCCAGATTGTTTTTCCAAAGCAGTTGCACCATGCTGCATTATGCATTTTGTAACAGTGGTATATGGGGATTATGATTTTTCCATATTCTCACCAACACTTGTTATTATTTGTCTTTTTGATTACAGTCACTCTGGTAAATCTAGAAAACTCAGCTGAACTCCGGGAGTTGGTGATGGACAGGGAGGCCTGGCGTACTGCGATTCATGGGGTCGCAAAGAGTCGGGCACGACTGAGCAACTGAACTGAACTGAACTGAACTTGGAGATGGTGAAGGACAGAGCAGCCTGGGGTGCTACACTCCACAAGGTTGCAAAGAGTTGTCCGTGACTTACCAACTGAACGATACCAACAACAAATTGACCATAGCCCTCATCTCAGCACAGGGTAAGCAGGCAAAACATTTAAAAATCCCAGCTTCTCCCTGGGTTAGAGAAAACTGAATCCTGCATTCTTGTTCCAAATTTTCAAAATGCTGGCCAGGCTTTGGTCTCCTTTACTCAGAGTGCTGAGGGTGCTTCAACATACTAGTATTTTCTATCTCTACTATATGTCATTCAAAGATTCGACTTTATATATACCAGATCCTGGTCCCTTGTTGGATATGGATTCATAATTTTTTCCTCTCGGTCTGCAGTTGACTGTATTAGTTTCTTATTGCTGCTGTAATAATAACCACAGACTTAGTGACTTTACACAAATATTTTGCATTACAATTCTGAAGGTCTCATGTCTGAACTGTGTCTCACTGGGCTTAAACTCAAGTATCAGTAGGTTGTTCTCATTTCTGAAGGCTGTTGGGGAGAATTTGTTTACATTTTACAGATTCTAGAGGCTGCCCACGTTCACTGTCTCATAGACATCTTCTATCTGCAAAGTCAGTGATGCTAACTTAAGGCTTTCACACAAAGCCTTCTGAATCTTTTCTGTTTCTTTCTTCCATTTTTAAAAGATAATATCCTTATCTTAAAATCAGCTGATTAGCAACCTTAATTCTATCAAAATTTTAATTTCCCCTTGCCAGGCAACACACACATCAACAATGAATTTGGGGTGAGAAAATAAAACATATTTATAACACCATTATTCTACTTACTACACTTTTCTTCTTATTCTCATACCTAGAGAGGTTTACTTTTGCAGAATATATCCTGTATGCAAGACAGCAAAAGAGACACAGATGTGTAGAGCAGACTTTTGGACTCTGAGGGAGAGGGAGAGGGAGAGGGTGGGATGATTTGGGAGAACAGCATTGAAATATGTATACTATCATGTAAGAAACGAATCACCAGTCTATGTTCAATGCAGGATGCAGGATGCTTGGGGCTGGTGTATGGGGATGATCTGGAGGGATGATGTGGGGTGGGAGGTGGGAGGGGGGTTCATGTTTGGGAGTTCATGTACACCCGTGGCAGATTCATGTCAATGTATGCCAAAACCAATAGAGTATTGTAAAGTAAAATAAAGTAAAATGGAAGCTCTTAAAAAAAATAATTAAAAAAAAGAATATAAAAAAATAACTTTGATGAAGTCCAAATTATCAATTTTTCCTTTTATTGATTATGTTTTTACTGTTATATCTAGAACTCTTTGCCCAAACCTAGATAGATCAGAAGAATTTCTATTTTTCAAATGTTTTTATAGTTTTATGTTTTATGATTAAGTTATTGATTCTGTTTGAGTTAATTTTTGTGTAAAATGTGAGATAGGTGTTCTTTAGGTAGGTGTTCATTTGTATTTCTTACGAATATCCAGTTAATCAAAAATCATTTTTGAAGTTTGTCCTTCTAATAAAGTGCTTTTGCATATTTGTCAAAAATTGTTGGGACATATTTATTTACGTCTGTTTCTGAGTTCTTTGTTTCGTTCAATTGATTTACATGTCTGTCTGCTGATATCACATAATATTGATTATGTGCGTGTGCATGTGTACTCTGTCCTGCCTGGCTCTTTGCAACCCCGTGGACTGCAGCCCACCAGGCTCCTCTGTCCATGGGGCTTCCCAAGCAAGAATACTGGAGTGGGTTGCCATTTCCCCCTCCAGAGGATCTTTTCAACCCAATGAGGGAATCAGAATCTCCTGTGTCTCTTGCATTGGCAAGAGGATACTTTACCACTATACCACCTGGGAAGCCCTGAATAAAGGAAGGCAACTGCCCAGTGTGGAACTTGAGCCTATGACTTTGGGATTAAGAGTCTCATTTTCTACAGACTGAGCTAGCCAGGCATGTATTATTTGAAACAATATGAGACAGTATGATTTTTCCTACTTATGTTTCTTTATAAAAGTCAGTTTAGATACTGTATAGCCTGTAATTTTCTTTAACTATCTTAGAGAAGTTGATTTTTGTTTACAGCATAATTAATTTTTTAAATTTGAATTTATCCCTTTCTTTCCACTCTCCAATATCACATACACACATATGTGCCCACACCTAGACACTGCAGGATTTTTTTTTTTATATTAAACAGACAGCTTTGAGTTGTAATTCATCTGACAATTAGCATCACTGTTTACATAAATTTGGCAATAGTCAGTATTCCTTAGTGACTGTTGCTTCTAAGCAATCTTGGGGTCCTCACATAAATCAACATACTGTTGGATATAAATACCTTCTTGATCCCACTCTATTTTTGAAATAACTTAGTCAAAGAAATAACTGTGGAAGTCATTTCCATGAATTTAATAGTGAGGCCATTCACAAATTAATTCTGCACTTTCCCTCTGACCTTTCTAAAAAATACAATAATGACTCTGATATGATTCAGTTTTATTTTTAAAAATACCACTGGCTTCTGTTAAACAGATCTACTTCTTTACCCTCAGAAAAGTGGAGCTGCTTCTTCCTTTATATGTCTGCTTTCCTAGTCAGAGTTCTACCTGTCACATTCTTAGAATGCTTAGAGTACACACACACACACACACACACACGCAGACACCCCAATCCAATCCTGATAGCCAATCTAATAATACCAAGTTTGCAGAATTGGCCTGTTCATCATTCTACCTCTGAGATTCTTTAGCTCATCTCCTGGTTTCAGTTATGATGAATCACACCATGTATCCCAATTGAGATTAATTTCTATATTGTGTATTTATCTTCGTGATAGCTAGATATAGTCTAAACCCTGAATGTAAAATGTCATAGTTTATAAGACACACAGCATGAACAACTCATTGGCAAAGACCCTGATGCTGGGAAAGACTGAAGGCAAAAGGAGAAGAGGGCAGCAGGAGGTTGAGAGGGTTGGATAACATCACTGACTCAATGGTCATGAACTTGGGCAAACTCCAGGGTATAGTGAGGGACAGGGAGGCCTGGTGTGCTGCAATCCATGGGGTTGCAAAGAGTAGGGCATGACTTAGTGACTGAATAACAACAACATGAAAAAATCATAAATTTACATTTAAGGTGTAATGTGCTTTGTGATTGCACTGTATAATGAACTTAGTTGGAGATCTTTGATTGTATGTATACTGTGTATCAAAATTTATAAATAATATCTAACATTACTCTTAGGTCTTTAGTCATTTTTAGTTTAGTTTTGTATATGATGTTACAGAGTATTCTAATTTCATTGCTTTACATGTAGCTGTCCTGTTTTGTCAGTACTACTTACTGAAGAGACTGTATTTTCTCCATTGCATGTTCTTACCTTCTTTGTCATAGATTAGTTGATCATGAGTGAGTGAGTTTATTTCTGAGCTTATCTTGGTCCGTTGATCTCTATATCTGTTTTTATGCCAGTACCATGCTGTTTTGATGATTATATCTTTGAAGTATAGCCTTAAATCAGGGAGCACGATTACTCTTGCTCTGTTGTTTCTTGAGACTGTTTTAGCTACTCAAGATTTTTGGTATTTCCATGCAAATTTTAAAGCTATTTGTTCTAGTTCTGTGAAAAATGCCGTTGGTATTTTCATATGGAGTGCACTGAATCTATAGATTGTCTTGGGTAGTACGGTCGTTCAGGAATAGTAATTCTTCCAGTCCAATGCTTGTGCCATTTTCAGTTTCTGTCATCAGTGTCTAATAGTTTTTGAAATACAGGTCTTGTGCTTCCTTAGGTAGGATTCTTCCTAGGTTTTGTTCGTTTGTTTGTTTTCTTTTCTTTTTTGATGCAGTGGTAAATGAGATTGTTTCCTTAATTTCTCTTTTTGATACTTTGCTGTTAGTGTATACAAATGCAACAGATCCCTGTATATTAATTTTATAACCTGCAACCTATAAAATTCACTGATGAGCTCTAGTAGGTTTCTAGTGGTGTCTTTAGGGATTTTCTATGTATTGTATCATGTTATCTGCTTCCCTGGTAGCTCAGCGGTTAAAGCGTCTGCCTCCAATGCGGGAGACCTGGGTTCGATCCCTGGGTCGGGAAGATCCCCTGGAGAAGGAAATGGCAATCCACTCCAGTATGCTTGCCTGGAGAATCCCATGGACGGAGAAGCCTAGTAGGTTACAGTCCACGGAGTCGCAAAGAGTCGGACACGACTGAGCGACTTCACCACCATCTGCAAACGATGACATTTTTACTTCTCCCATTCCAATTTGGATTCCTATTATTTCTCTTTCTTCTCTGATTCTGTAGTCAAGACTTCCATAACTATGTTAGATAAAAGTGGTGAGGGTGGGCATCCTTGTCTTGTTATTTTGTAATTAACTTTAAATGGAAGGAACCTTGACAATAGTATAAAAATTAATTAAAAATATATTTTGATGCACATGCAGCCTACAACCGTTCTCTAGATTGCTTTTTAGTGTGCTGCATATATGCAAATATATTTGTAGAGTAGTTTGAAAGCAAATGAAAGATGTACTTTTAAAATATGGGGAATTATTACGATGAGCGTTAAGATGACTAATCTGATATTGTTGAAATGCCTAGGTGCAACTTGTACTTATTTTTAATGAAGTATATTTTATTGACTAGGTGAATTGGATGTTAACTTTGCCATTAAGGAGAAGAGAAAAAGATTAAATTTAAAGAGGAGAAAAATCTTATTTTGAAAATAAATAATATACTCATCCAAGATGCTTCTTTTTGGAATTTCTCAGGAAAGAAGTAACTGAAAATGCACAGGGTGGGTCAAAGTATGTTCCTGTCTCTTAAGGCACCATCCCACTCTGGATCTAGCTCCATAAATACTCCTGTTCCTGGTGTACCATCTTTTCCCCTCAAATTGTATATTTGTAAAGGTCTCATACAACTCCTCCCAGCCATGGTGATTCAGGGCTGTCATGAAGTATCAGCAACCATGATGAGTATCAAAATGTGTCTAGAACTAAATAAAGACCAGGGGCTGAATAAAGCACCTGGACACAGAAAACTATACATCATCTCCTTTGCTTCCTTTGTGAACGTTGGCATATACAGTGTATTTTTAGCAGGAAGGGATGGGATGATTTTGCTTAATGCTCGACAGCTGCTCATTAGGCAGATCAGAATGAGATAAGCAGAATGAGATACTGGTTAAAATTGCAGAGTAGGTGCCAGGAGTATTAGATTTCGAGTCTTGTTCACTAACCTTGGGTGACCTTGAGGACTTATCTTCCTCTTGCTCTTCCTGGCTTCTCCAGACTTAAAGCTAGGGCAAGAACATTTTACCAACATATCAATGGCTTTAGCTGGAATTTGTAAAACTCCGAGGTTCTTGAAGTCACAGGTTTCTTTTAAAATCATTGCCCCCAAAACATGTCCGTGTGGCTATTCCATTTAGATATGAGTTTCATGAAGAATAAAATGAAAGATGGATATAGGAATGGAATTGTTGATAAAGTTTGATTTGGTGAAAATCTACCTTTGTTGATAATGGAATTTTAAAAATCAAATAGACCTCAAATGCTTACATTGTTGGGCTTCCCAGGTGGCTCAGTGGGTGAATAATCCACTTGCAGTGCAGGAGATGCAGGTTTGATCCCTGAGTCGGGAAGATTCCCTAGAGGAGGGCATGGCAACCCACTGCAGTATTCTTGCCTAGAAAATCCCATGGACAGAGGAGCCTGGCAGGCTACAATTCATAGGGTCACAAAGAGTAGGACACGGCTGAAGCACCTGAGCATGCACACACACTTATCTTATCTTATGTATGTTAGTTGCTTGGTCATGTCCAACTCTTGATGACCCCATGGCCTTATAGCCTACCAGGCTCCTGTGTCAATGGAATTTTCCAGGCAAGAGTGGGTTGCCATGACAAGCACACTTACCTTGTCATTAGATAATTCTGTTTCACCTCAATCCAATTAAATGCATCCAAATATGATATGCACAATCAAATGCAAGCATATACTGTGGTCGGATTGAGTGAAGGTAGTCAGTTGCAAAATTCAATAACTTTCTGATTATCCACCTTTCATTGCTTTTTCATCTAGTCACTCTTTCCCAGCTGGAGAGATGAGCTGTTCTTTCATTCTGCGACTTCTAAAAAAATGAGACTTTCACTTATTCAATTATTGAGGTTAGCAAAATGAATGAATTTCATTGTCAGTATTTAAAAACATTTTTGGTCTATAACCCGAGCTTCTTTTTCAGACCCTTGAATTATAAGACAATAACTTAATGAAGAGATGAAAATGGCTTCTTTCAAAGAAATTGCTTTACATTTCAGCATGTCAGGAGTTCAAAAGAGTTTTGTATTTCTTCAATAGTGATGACTGTGGTGAGTGTTTTGCTGTAGACTGTTCCTTTTCAGTATAATATTGACAATATTGATCTGATCATTGGAAAATGTATAATCTGAACTTAGCTTGTTAACATATAATTTTTAAAGTAGCATTGTCCTCTTTCATGTTTTACCACTTATAATGGTAATTTGAATGAGCAATATTTTAAAAAATCCTGATAGTAAAAACATGGTGCAGCTGTAGT
Source organism: Oreotragus oreotragus (assembly GCA_006410675.1). Classification (NCBI taxonomy): domain Eukaryota; kingdom Metazoa; phylum Chordata; class Mammalia; order Artiodactyla; family Bovidae; genus Oreotragus; species Oreotragus oreotragus. The sequence continues at coordinate 881,511 of SJYX01016586.1, read as the reverse complement.
CTGATCCATGTAAATGGACTTAGTGATGGTCTCTGATAGGGCTGATCACCTGGAGAACCACGAGGATCCTGAACAGTGAGCCAGGCTGATTCTGTATCCTGCTGAGAATAAATAAGCCAATGCTGGCTGTTGGCTTCCACAAATAAGTTGCCGTGGTCAGCATTTATGATTCCAATGAGCTTCTGCTGCCAGCGTCTGAGATGCTGTGGGCCTATGCCAATGTTCGGACTGAGTCTGTGCCCGAGTTCCTCAGGACATTCATGTCCTCAGTGCATTTCTGTGCACAGATGTGACTCACTGTATGTGTTTCCATTTACAATAGGTGACACAGTAATAAAGCCATTTCTTCTTTAAACACTGTTTTTATCAGGCCCCTCCAAGAAAAACATAGTGTAAAATGCACACACAAAACCAGATGCCAATGCTGTAAGTTTTCCCAGGGAATGCAGTTCAGGGTCCAACATTCCATGAAGATGCAAGAAAAAAATGATACCAAGAAATACACATGATGGGCAGTCAGCACATAATCAAGTGATGATAATGAAGCTGGATAAATTGTCACAGCCCATGGATAAATCATAGGTCAAATTCATTTTATCTTTTGCTTCAATTCAAGTTGGTTTTTAGTACCGAGGCCCACAAAAGGGAAATGCCTTAATAATTCTTAGCCTGTGGTCAAGATGAGTAGAAGAGGGGGTATCACATCAGGTACTAATGAGGAACCATTGAGGAAAGAAAGTAAAATCTGTACTTTTGGCAATGCATTTTCCTCTAGAAGATAAAACCAGTCAATATTTTGGAAATATTTAAGTCTTCACTAAAACATTGAGCTTTATCTGATCTTGGTAAAACTAATCCTTGTAGCCAAAAGTCAGCCATTATCTGTTTTTTTTTTTTTTTCCCCCACAGAAAATTCACATAGAATATAAGTCAACTTCTTAATGAAAATCTGGTTTCAGCTAACCACAGAGGGTGAAACAGGTAAAATAAGTTAACTCCTCTCTGCTAGAGCTAGCTTTTTTTTTTTTTTTCCCCTTTGACAAACACCCCCTGCTACCCAGGGTACACTTCTCTCTGAGAACTGTGTTTTCCCCAAGATGAGCCCTGAAGGATGTGTGGACCAAGGGACTTTGCACTTTGGACCAGATATGACCGGGAGACAACTACTAAACTCAGACTGAGTAAGCTCATTGGCTGACCAGCTGTCCATTTTGTATCTGTTGCTGATGTTTGTTGCTATTGTTCAGTTCTAAGTCACGTTGAACTCTTTGATACCACATGGATTGCGGCCAGGCTTTCCTGTCCTTCACTATTCCCTGACTTTCAAGCAAGAATTCCAAACAAGAGTCTCCAAGAGATGGAGCTGAATTCTGTTCCCCTTGAGTGTGGCCTGGATTCAGCCACTCTCACTAATGAATGACAAACATGATATACGACACTAACGAGATTAGGTTATAAAAAGATGATGACCTCTGTGTTGAATTCTCTTGCTCTCTCTCTGCAATCTCTCACTGAGGGGGAAGCAAGCTGTCCTGGCTTTTAAGCAGCCCTCTTGTGAGGCCCATGTGGTGAAGCCCTAAAACTTCTGGTCAACAGCCAGAGAGGAACTGAGTCTGCCAACAACCCCAGCCTTGAGCTTGGAAGTGCAAACCCCTCATCCTGGTTGAATCTTTGGATGAGTGTACCCCAAGGTAAGAATGTGACCGAAACTTTGTGAAAGACCTTGAGTCTGAACCATACAGATGAGAAGCTCTCAGAGTCTCGGCTTTCAGAAACTGTGTGAGATAATGCATGTTTATTATTTTAGGATGTTGAGTTCAGTTTGGGGGTAATTTTTACATAGCAACAAATATAATTGGTTTCCATGTAATAGTGGTAAAACTCTTGTATACACATCTCCAGCCTGTTCTTTTATCCGCTTCTTTTAAAGACATTCCCTCCTCTCCCTCTGACTTAATTCTAATTTCCAAAGATTCTGTCTTTGGTCCCCTTTTCTTCTTACTCCAAAATCTTAGGTGATCTTATTTGCCTATAAAGCTTCAAAAATCAATCAAAACATACACATTGATATCCATTGTCCTGACCAAGGTTTTTCAGCTGTGGAACTTTCAATATTTTGGATAAGATCAGCCTTGTTGGGAGGAACTCTCCAAGGTGTTGTAAGATGTTTAACAGCATCCCTACTCTAGATGCCAGGAGTAGCCTCCAATCCCTCAGCATTGAACATCAAAAATATCCCCACGTGTTGCCAACTATAACCCCCAGAGTGGCAGTCAATAATATAGTTTTCTGAAGGTAACTGTTCTAGACTGTGGTGCAGAGATTCAGATACATAAATCCATCCACCTAAGGTTTACTGAAGGTCTCCACTTGCATAGTAGTCTAGCAGATGAGAATACCAGACCACCTTACCTGCTTCCTGAGAAATCTGAGAAATGTATACAGGTCCAGAAGCAATCATTAGAATTGGACATGGAACAACAGACTGGTTCCAAATTGGGAAAGGAGTACATCAAGGCTGTGTATTGTTACCCTGCTTATTTAACTTATATGCAGAGTACATCATGCAAAATGCCAGGTTGGGTGAAGCACAAGCTGGTATCAAGATTGCCAGGAGAAATATCAATAACCACAGATATGCAGATGACATCGCCCTTATGGTAGAAAGTGAAGAGGAACTAAAAAGTCTCTTGATGAAAGTGAAAAAGAAGAGTGAAAAAGCTGGCTTAAGTTCAACATTCAGAAAACTAAGATCATGCCATCTGAGCCTATGATTTCATGGCAAATAGATGAGGAAACAATGGAAACAATGACAGACTTTATTTTTTGGGGGGCTCCAAAATCACTGTAGATGGTGACTGCAGCCATGAAATTAAAAGACGCTTGCTCCTTGGAAGAAAAGATTTGACCCAGCCTAGAAAGCATATTAAAAAGCAGAGATGTCATTTTGCCAGCAAAGGTCCATCTAGTCAAGGCTATGTTTTTTCCAGTGGTCATGTATGGATATGAGAGTTGGACCATAAGCACTGAAGAATTGATGCTTTTGAACTGTGATGTTGGAGAAGACTCTTGAGAGTCCCTTGGACAGCAAGGATTGACAAACCAGTCCATCCTAAAGGAAATCAGTCCTGAATATTCATTGGAAGGATTGCTGCTGAAGCTGGAGCTCCAATACTTTGGCATCTGATGCGAAGAGTCAACTCATTAGAAAAGGCCCTGACGCTGGGAAAGATTGAGGGAAAGAGGAGAGGGGGACAACAGAAGATGAGATAGTTGGATGGCATCCCCGACTCAATGGACATGAGTTTGAGCAAGCTCCTAGAGATTGTGAAGGACAGGCAAACTTGACGTGCCGCAGTCCATGGGGTCGCAAAGAGTCGGACATGACAGAGCGACTGAACAACAACAGCTTCACCACAGCCAGCTTTGATGTCTCATCATTTTGTTGTTATGCCCATCTTTTGTGCTGGTCTCTTCCCTGTGTTGGTCTCTTCCATGCCTTTGCACATGCCTCTCCTGCCTAGAATGTGATCTGCTTTCCTCTTCATCATGCTTATTCTCAACCAGCTCTCAAGGAAGACCTCTCTGATTGCCACAGACTAGGGTTAGTCCCTCTATCATGAGCTCAGGCAGTTTCTGCCTCTTCTTCTTAAGAGTTACAATTATCTTGGAAATTTGAGTGTTTGTCCCAACACCAAGAATTTTAGCTTCATTAATGAGAGTATCTGTCCATATTCCTTCACCTTTATATAGCTTATACCTGTGTAGTGTGTTTTCACCAGTTTCCCTGGTGGCTCAGATGGTAAAGAGTCTGCCTGCAGTGTGGGAGACCCGGATTCAATCCCTGGATCAGGAAGATCCCCTGGAATCGGGAATGGCAACCCATTCCAGTATTCTTGCCTGGGAAATTCCATGGACAGAGGCGCCTGGTGGGCTGCAGTCCACGATGTGGTGCAGCTGGACATGGCCAAGCAACTAACACTTTCACTTTCATGCTAAACTTTAAGTTTGAGTCACTATTCCTCTAAGAGACAAAGAACATTATTGAAATAATAAAATTCAAAACTGCTATCAGAGTTAATGAACCAACTGATGAAACCGTGCACAACATAAATAGCAAAATATAAACAAAGAAAAGTGAACTTTGATTCTGAAAAGTGTCAAAATACTTCAGATTTAAAAGGGAAAAAAAATGCTTTCTTTTTACCAGAAATTACAGTACAACAGATATAGTTAAACACACTAAAATATTCTATGTGGCTAAATGTAATGTAATAATTAAAATTTAAGAAAACTGACGTATCTGTGACAATGTATTATCATTTTTACATTTGAAGAATTTTAACACGTTAATAAGAAGGCAAATTATTTGTTTCAAATAAAGAAAAAAGAGGAGGATCAGAAATTAACAATAAATCATAAATTAAAAATTAAAAATCAGAAATTAACAATAAATAGGTGGGCTGCCGTCTATGGGGTCGCACAGAGTTGGACACGACTGAAGCGACTTAGCAGCAGCAGCAGCAGCAGCAGTATTTGAATGAAAACAATAATACATTCTGGTTTTATAATAGCAAAACATTGGGAATCTATGTATCCAGTGTAGAAGACTAATTAAAAACCCATGTCTCTCTAAAATAAAATTTTATTCAGAAAAATAACTGAGACTGTAAATCTATATTTGTTAACAAGGAAATATTTGTGTGTTTCTAAATACACATTCCAACACATATATTTTTTCACACAGTTAAGTGAAAAAAAGGAAGTTTACAAAATATGGATATGACTATGACCATTTCATAAGAATGTGTGTTCTGTGAGCGTGTCCCGAGAAACATGGTAGTGTGGGGGGATGATGTTTGGACAATGGAATTGTATTATTACTTTATGGACTGTTTATGGTGCATATCTATTTTGTTTACAATCAGAAGAAAAATGCTAGATTATTTTGGAAAAATAATAAAAAATAAACTTAAAGATCTTATATGTTTGTCCCATGAATTAAATGTATCTTAAGAATTTTAGCCCCAAGGATCTTTCTCTTGGAGATATTGTTTCTTTAAAAAAAAAAAAAAAAAAAAAAGAATCTCTGCTGCCGTATTCTATCTAAAGCTTTCTTCCATAGCTTCTAACTCCAATGCCAGCTTTCAAAAATGTAATCCTGCATATTTATACAACTATCAAAATTCAATTTAGAATTTTAAACCTTCCTCAAACTTATCCATCACATTAGTAAAGAAAATTGGGTTACGCCTTACATCCCAAATGAAAATTAAAGCCATCTGCTAATTCCATAGCAGACTTCACCTAACTCTTTTGCAAAAGTATGTAACTTGAGTAAAAAGAAAAGAAGCAAGCAGAGTCTCAGATCTTCTTTAATCTTTGTCTGAGCACCATGCACTGGGGACCTGGCCATCAACAGAGGGGAGTCTTTTGGACAGGGGGCTTCTTCACAAAAGAAACTGTCTTATTTGTCCCTGAATTTTGTTTTGGTTCCATCATGATTAGCAAACGAGCTGGACTTAAGGTGGCTCAGAGGCAGACTGTTAAACCACCGCCTTATCTTTCTTTTGCCGCAGATTTTCTGCTGAAGCCTAGGGGCCAAATTTAGAGAGGTTGATATAACAGATATAAACATAAAATTGAATGCATCCCTGTCCTGCCTATCAAAGAGCCCTCAAAAATTTCCCCTTGCACAATGTTCTGATTTTCTTGTCCTGCCTGTAAAGGTCCCAGTAGGGAAAGTTTCTGCCCCATCTTCTGAGCAGGCTGGCAGTCCCGGCTTTGAGACTGTTTGCAACGAGGTCTTTGCAAATCAGCCCAAGTTATATCATGTCAACTTCAAATGAAATCATAACACAAAAACAAAACATTCATAAATTGAGAGAAATTACAGAGCACCAAATGAGATACAAGAATTTTATCTCCTCATTTGTATATTCCTGTTTCCTTGTCTATAAACATATGTTTGCACATGCTGTGTATTGATAGATTAACATATAAAATTACAACTTTGCATTCATAACACTGTAGTTAAGGTTGTCTCCACATTTATATTTCTTAGGTTTTTTTTTTTTTATCTGAACTGTAAACATCCTCTCTGGGCTGAAACTTTGGCATAGGGTGAAAAACTAGACGTGTGTTCATCTTTCTTCTAAACATGAAATAAATTTCGTAGAAATGCTTAGATCTTTTTCAATATTTTTTTAGTTGACCTAATAAAAACATTCTTTAAAAAATTAAAGTTTAAAAAATGTATACATATAAAATGCTAATAATGATTTCAAACAGAAAACAAATAGAATACTTTCTATATTAGGAAGAATGGAGCATGTGGTTTTAAATCTAACAATACTTTAAAAATTTTTTAAATTTTATGATCTTCTGACTAGAAAGAATAATGGCATTTCAAGTTAAACACTTTTTAAAACTCCGAAAACAACAGTAGAAACCTACTTAAATTTCGGCAAGATTATTAAATATTGTTTATGACATAATTGACAATGGTTCCTTCTAAATGATGCTAATAAAATAGTTAGGAAACCTGTTAAATTATATAATCACACAGTTTTTAAAATGTATTATTTTAGATGTAAAGAGTCAATCAAGTTTATCAAGGGTGTTAACATCATTTTGAAACTGAGTGAGTTCAATATCCTGCTTTGAAGGAAATGGCTTAAAAGATTTATAAATTTGAAAAGATAATAAAACATTAAAAGTCAAATTTATTTACTGGTTGGGTTATTTATTATATATTATTGAAATTTTCATTATTCTCATGGCAGTTCTGGGCACTAATTTCTTTAACCAAGTTGCTTGTTTGTATAGATATTCCTTCTATTGATCAGAAAAATGTGTTTTGAAAATTAAATCTCTAACAACAGTGGGTTAAATACAAGGTAAATGATTTTCAAATCACACAGAGTTTGTTTTATTACTTAAGAATATTTGTAAGTCCTTGTTTTGATACCTTCCAAACATTCTCCAAAAAACCTTTCCTTTCTATTTGTTTTAAATTTTGGAAGTGAGAAAAACGCCTATTTTGTGGAATGTTGGACGTATGTTTATTCACAGTTAGCTGTGAAGCATGTGGAGTAAATTTTCCTTACGGAACACAATGTTACAAGTTCAGATTGGGAAATATATGGCTGAAATGCTTTGGGGGCTTGCACATTGAATTTGAAAATCCGTCATGATATTTGGTGATTCTAAGGAGTTCAGTTACAGCTATGTAACACACACACAGTATATCAGAGCATGGAGGGAGAAATAAATGAGCAATTGTCCAGAGTTGTAAACACAAACTTTGACTTATCACCCCCATGTTGCTAAGTTATGCGCTGGTACCCAAAGGCTCCATTTTCCTGTAGCCTGACTTTTGCTGCTGCCATGATCTCCTGGGAGTGTGAAGGTACGTGGGCTCCACTGCCCTGGAGCCTACAGCATGTATGATTTAGTTCCTCTGCATATGTCAACACTCACCATGCTGTGCTTTTGGACCTGCTTACACTTCACTGCCTAGCAGCAAATGCTTCATGGCATCATTCCCTGTGGACTCGATTAGACTAAGTCACTCACCTTGCAAGCTGGGAGGCTAGTGATGGGGCTGAACCAGGAAGAACCAACAGATCTAACACAGGGCAGAGACTGACATTACTCAAAATGCTGAGCTTATATTTTATTTCCTGGTCTGTAAAATATACATTTCACAAACTTTGCTTCCCTACTGCTTTTTTTTTTGGGGGGGG